>JBBPRS010000083.1:0-74525 GCA_038093155.1 Boletus huronensis | reverse complement strand
TTGAAATTTTGGCTTATGACTACACTCGATGATCCTATTTGAAGTTGAGTATCACATTTAAAGCCGATTTAAATATTCATAATTTATTTGAAGTTTAGGCACGCATTCTTCCTACTAAAAAATTTCTTATTCACACCGACATCCAGGAGGAGGCAACACATTCACTCATATTCCAAGAATCGGCCCGCATACTTTCGATCGGGAAAATTTCAAGTCTTACTGTTGCCCAAACGCCAACTTATATTCCAAGTGCAGTCTTCACATTTCGGACGACATTTTCACCCAACTTAAATTCTGCAAAACGCGTCGTGAATGCGGCATCAGCCAACGTCAGCCACGAAAACCAAACAAACAAGGTTAAACAAATTTGGCAGGTTAGACAGTCTCCCATGATTTATGAGTGCGACAGAAACCTTGTCAAGCAAGGTGACTAAGGCATTATAAGGCCTTGTCATAAAAACCGGACTCTCGTGATGTACGTGGGCAAGTTGCGCGGAGAGGGAATGTGTAGATACACGAGGGGTATGGACACATACTACATGTCGATAAGGGCCGACACTGGGCATTTGAACGGGCCGCAGGTCTCTCAATATTGGGAGGGCGGGATTGTTGAATTGTAGTTGGTAGAATTCACCGCGAGCTGTACAACTTCATCATTCAGAGATTCCGGCCCGGTCCGCCCTTATATAATCCAGTATCGGATCTTGTGTTCACGGGCCTGTCAGTGTCTTAATGTCATGATCACGATGAACTTTGTGCCCATTCGAATCCAACGCGCTCTCGTCCGTGGTCCCCTCCTCCGCAATCACTTCCACACCGCCCACGCACTCCTCGCAGCTCGAAAAGTCCTCCATGCCTTCAAGCTCGCCGACATTGGCGAAGGCATCACCGAATGCGAAGTCATCAAGTGGTCCGTCGACGCTTCTCTCTTTTGTTATTTACACCCTTTTGCTAACCTCGACCCCACATGGGACGGGTTTTCAGGTCCGTCAAGGCGCAGTCGCCGGTACAGAGTTTCGATACGCTGTGCGAGGTCCAGAGCGACAAGGCGAGCGTCGAGATTACCTCGCCGTTTGACGGCGTCGTGAGGGAGCTCCTGGTGCAGGAAGGCGAGATCGCTAAAGTGGGCGCTGGACTGTGTCTCATTGAGGTCGAGCAGGAGGATGATGGTGGGCATGATCCGGACGTGAACCCGGACGCGTTGGCGACGCCTACGCCTATCCAGAAAGGGACGCAGGATCCGGCCGTGTTGGTAGAGGAGAACGGGACGAAGAGTTGGGAGCGGGGTGAGGTGGTGGGAGATGCAAAGGTGAGCGTGCCACGCACGGACAACAAGCACCCGCTCGATCCGACGAACAAGGGGTCCACGTCGACGTCGACATCAGACCATGCTCTTGCTACGCCTTCCGTGCGCCACTTTGCACGTCAGCATGGCGTTGATATTGCTGTACTCGCACCGGGCAGTGGACGGGACGGACGTATAGAGAAGAAGGACGTGGAGGCATTTATTGCGAGAGGACGTGTAGTCCCTGGGGTAGAAGCGCAGTCGGCAAGCCAGGCTGTTCGAACAGAGGACAAGGATGTCGTGGTCGAGTTAGGCAGGACACGGTATGGAATGTGGAAGGCGATGACACAGGTGCGTCGTCTACCAGTTGTCTCCCTCCACACGTGGCTGACTATCCTATCCATGCTTCTCAGAGTCTTGAGATACCCAGATTCGGGTACGTGTTTTTGTGTGGACGAGCGATGATGGTGTATTGACGTCTAGTATAGATACTCTACCTCGCTGGATCTCACTCGCTTCCATGGCGTGCTACCGTTATTGAATGCGAACATTCCAGCCCATTACCTACCACCGTCATCGGCCCCGGAACGCTCGCGTACGTCACAGATGGTCAACCCTTCCGCACTCCACCCAGTACCAGCCCCACCAGCCATCCCAGAGGGCGCTACATTTGCCAAATTGACATATCTCCCTTTCCTCCTGAAAACGCTTGCTAACACCATGATGGAATGGCCTCTCTTACGCGCGTCCATCACGCCCACTTCGGACGCGAACGTGAACGGCAAGCCGACACTCACTATTCGCCCCACAGCCGATGTCGCTCTCGCGCTGTCCACCCCGACAGGGCTCTACACGCCTACGATCGGCGCCGCACAGACGCTCTCGATCCACGGACTCGCCTCGCGCGTTGCGCACCTCGCATATCTGGGTCGCCAAGTCCCGTGTGGACTGACGCCGCGCGAGATGCCACGGCGGGGCGGGACGATCAGCGTGAGCAACATCGGTGCGATCGGGCAAGGGGAGCATGCAAGTCCGGTGCTCGTCCCTGGGGGTGGGGTAGCGATCGTGGCGATTGGACGGGCGCGATGGGTGTGGGATGTGAGTGAGGGGGCATGGGATGCCACGGCGGGACGTGGGGAGAGACGACTCAAGGTGGACGTGAGTTGGAGTGCGGACCATCGGGTCGTCGAGGGGGCTGAGTTGGCTGCGTTTGTGGAGACGTGGCGGGGGTGGGTGGAGAACCCGGAGAGGCTGATTGCGGAGGGGGTATGAGCACATACAATCAACTTGCAATTGTTCTTTTGTCATTTTGACCGAGCTGGGTCGTGGCATGCATCGAGAGACGTCGCGCATATATATAGGCGCCGTTCGCCGCCCCCCCTTTTTTCCCTCCCTCCATGACAACCCCCTTCACTCGCAAATGGAGCAAACGGTAGGTCTTTCGAACGACATGGAATAACTTATACAGATCGCTCTCGACGAGATTTTACAGCGCAGGTGAGTGAACGTACGAGTGATAAGTACAGCGTGGTATCCCACTGGCACTTCCCTCCAGTCGACTCGGCGATGTCTCCTTCCACCTATCATTCCCCAATGTCCTCCGCTCCTAGCGGTATTGGGACCATGGCATTGACTTGCCGTTGAGATGCTTGCAGTGTTGCGCGTCACTTCCCTCGCTGCGAGACCGGCCTGCATATGAAACTAGACTTCGAACACTAACCCCGACGTTGGCTCTTCGCCACCGCACATCGATGCCTCTGTACCGGTCGTCTGTCCATGTGTTGCGTACTGCGACGGGGATCTAAGTCCTCTACCCTAAGGCTTCCGTGAACCGTACTGCAAGGGATATCATAGCTAGCACCTCGGTGGATGTGCGGCCCGGTGCTAGACGTAGCTGATCAACAAACCTTGCGTTTGATCATGAGCCGGTTCGTGTCCTTGAAATGGCAGTCGAAACTGACAAACCTTCGTCCTTGCTCCTCTGCCTCGACCCTGCGTAGAAGGGGAACGATAACCTTTTTCCAGATCTCACGAGCAAGCAAGCATGTACACCTGATCTACCTCCTTATTTTGAGCGGCGCCTGACTTCGCATGGCCCTCTTCCCGCCAAACACTATCGTTAAATAGATACGTTGATTGCGTGCTTTCGAGGTGAGTGTCCTTGTGGTACAATGTTAAGCGTTACGGAACGAGAAAGGCTGCTATGAATGTCCCAGCGATAGCTGCCAGTGGAATAGAGGACGGCCATTGCCCACTTCATGTGGATGCATAGGCTCTTGTCAATGAAGAAACGGTGTTTCAAATAATATGCGATACCCAAGGTAGAGACTCACAGCCCGACCAACGTTTCACTTGATCAGCTCTCGATCCCCCTAACCGACCCGCCATATCTCGATGCGACCCCCCGCAACGACGTCGACGATCTCGCCTGCCCAATCGATGCTCAAAAACTTTTTTCGGGGTACTGTCCCATGCTTTAATGCTCGCGATGGCACTCTTCATGCTTCGGAGATCCCAGAGACGGGCGATCCTGTCGTAGGCGCCGGTCAGGACTTGAGGTGTGCTCGAGGTCGGCGGCGAAGGCAAAGTTTTGTTGGCGTTGGCACTCGGGGAACAGGTTAGTACAGTCGGGACGCTTACACATCTCGCCACACTATCCTATCTGGTCTATCCTAGCGCCGCACTCGCAAGTTGGCGAACTGAGGTCAAAGATGGAGACGGTCCGGTCTGCAAAGGACGCGAGGACGATGTGTCCGTCAGGTGTAACTACCACCATCGGTCGTTCAGGGACGTGCCTCTGGTCAGCCTCCCTGGCGATCTTGCACCGTTTTTTTGCGGTCGGAAGAGGAAGCCAAGTCGGACGTGGATCTGATTTCGTCTTGGGCGGGGGTGATGGTGTCTCAGAAGCCGATGAAAAGGTCCCAGGATAAGGTGAGGAGATGGGACCGGTGTGATTGGAGGACATGGAGGAGAGAGGGGAGGCGCGGAGGTGGAGGGAGGCAGGACGGGGATGCATCGAGTACGAGCGAGACCTGGGTGAGGCAAGCCATCAGATCGTCCGAGGCTCTCGCGAATCGCATTGACTCGTCTCTTGATACCAGGGACGAGACGACGTGGAAGAGCTAAGCGGTGCCTGATGGCAATGGAACATCTCGCGCAAACTGTTGCGTGTAATCGATCAGACGGATGCGACGACCAAACGAGGCAGTTGGCAAGTGTCTGGAAGAGTGTCCGCTCGGGACCCACGAGGAACAGGCGTACTGGGATACACGACAACGAGATGGACGAGACCTAATCTTCGTGCGGAATTATCGTCATGTGCAGCTGCGGCGGCAACACCGACTCGAAATGCTCGATCTCGCGTGCGTCTTCCTGCCAGTCCATCAACAAGGTTGTCGTGCATACAATGCAAATTGCTCTCTGACACGATGCGGATCTCACTGATGGGCCCCATTTTCTCCGTGACATTCTCCGAGGGTGGTTCATAGGATCGTCAAAGTCACGAACGAGAAAGTCGAATGGGATGGGTTTTTTTTTGCAAGAGAAGGCTTTGTTGACGAGTTGCGGGAGTTGGTAGCGTTTTAAGTCGACTGGGCCCATAAATTTTGGGGAATTTTTCGTATTGAAGAGGACCACAGTGGACGAGGAGTCGAGGACAACCAGAAAATGGTTCGACATTGGAAAGTGGCTGTGTTGAACATAAGGCGAATCCTTTTCTCCCTGCCAGCCAACTTAGTCCTCGTCATATCTCGGCTGCAGCTGGACTCGGTTCACGACGAGTGTGGAATCCGCACTAGACCACTCGCGACAGACCGCGCAGAAAACACGCGTGTATTCCGGGACCTTCTCCAACCGTGCCAGGAGCGCTCACACATACTCCAGACGAATGTATGTCAATTCACCACATTCCTATTCATACGTGTTGACAGCTCCAATACAGCGCGCGTTCGCTGCTATAGACATCGGACAGGTGGCCGTCTCTCCTTGGCTCGGATGGTTGCGCTCACAAACACACGCCTACAATAATGGATTGGGACGCACAACGACAAGCTCCTGGCTTCACCATGGGTAGTCTGACTGTGTACAGGCATCCATGTGGAAGCTAGAGAAACGCCAAAGATTATAATGCTAAACTCTTGGAAGCAACGCGGTATACGGGCCAGTATGATCAACCGCACGTCGTGTACTCATACTTTACTACCGAAGCGATTTTGAAAGCGTCGATATTCCGATGATCGATAAAGCGGTTCACGAACTCGCACAGTACCTAGACCGACTATCCAAAACGCGCTGGGTCAAGCATGGATTCAATTCATCTACGATAGACTCCCACAGTTCCACGCTCAGAATCCGCCGCTCAACGTCGCTTTTGTCAGTTCTATCAAAGCGTTCCATAAGATTTGCAGCACAAACCAAATCGCGCATGTAAAGGAGAAGCTCCCTCGATACAATGAAACTTTGGATTATACATCATACATTGAGTTCAGACGAGGTGAGGCATATGCATAGGTAAAAATAAATATGCCGAATCACCGGCCCCGTTCGGAGTACACCATCCTCTATCTTCTTTTTTTCCACCAATGCCCTGCAGCGCTAGTGTTCATCGACATCCCTGGTTTTTCTACCCAACATCCTCGTTCAAACCTGACGCGTATTATCGCCAGACGGTTCGAGTCGAATCGCCTCCGATTCATTCCCGTCTGCTTCTACTACCACCTGATCCTGTTCCAGGGGGGCATCCGCGAATGCAATCGCAGACACGACCGCGTTTTCACCGACAATGGGTTGTGACAACACACCGAATCCGGTGTCAATCCCCTGGCAGCCCCGACGGAGGTCATGGTCATACAGCTCTCGCACGCTGATGATGAACCGAGGCATAACGGGGCATATCAGTATGTACTTAAATGCGATTAGGAAGAGCAACAAAGTGCTGTTTATCGAAGGCATGTTTCCGACTATGCTGACAACATCGAAAAATATGTCCCTGGCAGTCCAGAAGAAAACAACGGAGTGGTTAGTTTTTTGGATAAGTACTCAAGAGTAAGATGGATGGGAGGCCACGATGGTGATGGACGAGAGAGAGTAGAAAAGCGAGACGTACACAAGGAAATAAAGAATTCCATCTCTCACGAGTTGTTGCATGTACCGATTAGGCTGCCACTGCTTTGTTGCTTTGTACATGGCAATTGACTGCTTCAAGGTCTGGATGATGGCGAGACCCAAAAGTGCGGCACCGAGAATAAATCGCGGGATTATAGTATACACGTAACGCACTGGCGCGAAGTTCAATGAGGCATTGCAAAAAGAGAAATTCAAGAGTTGAACAACTGTGACTAGAGAAATAGGTAGAGGGTGATGAACAGCCACCTCCGTCAGATGCAACGATCAGTGTACAATTCGGCTCTGGACATACCTGTGAGGTAGGTGTTGGGATTGTTGTAGATGGCTGTAACAACAAGAGACGAAATAGCCTGTGGAACATAGATGCACAAGAGAACCCAAAGAATGACTTTGGATCGATTCCACATTGCATACACCCGCAGGATCATTACATCTGTAATTGAAATCACGATCTGGAGGAAAAAAATCTGGAGGGTTCAGTAACTTACAGTCAGCAGCTGTAATGAATATTTGGATCGCCCAGACAGCTACCAGACCCATTACGGTACCTGTGGAAGATCCTCGTCTCACACTGATTGTGTGGCAGGCATTGTAAATCAATCCACTTACACCTATGGAACTGTTATCGATACAGTTTTCAGTCTGAATTTAGATGCATACGTCTACCAGAAGATGGTCATTATACTAGACAAGGTGCAAAGTAGAAACACTGACTCTGACAGGACCAGGGACAAAGGTACTACCCCCTGTGAACGCATCTGATCAGCTCAATTCACCTCACATTTAATTCGGAACATACAGAGGCCATCGAGACTTCAACACAGTTTAATTCTTAGCTGCAGAATTTTGCATCATAGCAACGAGAGACCTACATAGCGGAACAAAGGCCGAGATAGCGAACCTATGGAAATGTCAATTCGGAACATCTGCAAATTGTGACGTGTCCTCTGAGCCTTTATACGTACCAGAACAAACATTGTGGAGACCCAGGTCCATTCTCTGTGCTGTAGGACTGTCAGGGGCCCAGCGGTTACTGGATACATGTTGCTCACCCAAACATAGTCTATCTTCGAATATTGTCAGCTGAGAAATATGATATGAAGAGTGAAACAACATACCTCTCTCGAAAAGGTGAGGACTGCGGTGGTAGGATCGGAATGATGACTTCAGAATGAAAAGGATGCTGTGCACATAGGAAGCATCGCTCACGATAATCATATACGACACCAGTGACAATCATAACTGTGTTGGTCTATAAGATCGATCGTTGAGAGAAGGTATGAGCGACCATACCGGATACATAGTTATTCGTCTGGATAAGCTGAAAAATAGACTGTAGTAAGCTGGAGGACATGGGAGATACAAGAGAAACGGTGATGTCTGATAGTTCAACGACAAGCAAAGAACAAGGGTGGATTTGGAGGAGGTTAGTAGTGGCTCAGTCTTGGTTACCCTGGCGGTTATATATCTTGTACCTGTGTAATAAATATTTGTCAAGATTCATTTGAATGATGCATGATGTGCAACTTAAATCCTCATCCTCCAACGTTGGACAAATACACGGTCAGGATTCAGGATGGACTCGATGTGGTGACAGAAGGCGGTGCGAGAGCATCTTTGTGTACGACACAGGACGTTTGCGGTGAAAAGGCTGATCGTGATTTTCATTTACTAGAGCCAGATCACATCTTACGACCTCCAGATCAACGCTCATTCCACGCCCGCGCTCAACCCGAGGTACTTGGTAGCATTAGTAGGCCCATCATAGGATATCGATATCTTTACTACTTACTCCTGTCCGTTAATATGTCTCCAGTTCGATTCCTCTCGGTTGATAATCCGCGTCAGGTTTGGGTAATTGACCAGTAACTATAAAAAATGGTGATGACGAGAATCAGTGCCTCCCCACCGTAACATCAAAGATGTCGCCCTCACCTGGGAGCTGTGCATGTGATCCAGAGAACCATGCCAGTGGTTGCTTCTGCCAATAGTGATCTGAATATGATCGTGTGCGTGATGCTGCCATCTACAAGTGGGTCGTGGCATTAGATGGGCCAACATTCTTTGTCATCATGTCGTAAGCTGTCGATGCATGCACACCAGTCTAGTGAACCCCCGTTTCAAATTCGTACACCGCGATCGCATTCGTCAAACCGTAGATTTCCGTTTCTGACTCAATGCACGTCCGACCATCCTCTTCTACCGCAGAGACGGCGCGATTGATCTCGCAAGTGTCCAACTCAGACTGATGGGGACACGAACAACCGTCAATCCTAGCCCTTATGCATCTGACCCGATGACGCGAAATACGGCGGTGACTCGCATCAGCAGACACACAGGCCTCGGAAGCCGTGTCACTGGCGGCCCTTCCGGCTGAACGATATCAGCGGGACCAGGACCTGCGGCTGACTAGCATAATTATCTGAGGAAGAGGACCTTCGTGGGTGGAACCCTGATGCTTCTTCCGTTAGTTTGCGAAGGTCGCGTAAACAGTACATTCCCACCTGGGTCAGGTGGGAATGGAGCGCTCTCAGACAACCTTTCCCGCGCGGGCGATTTAAGAACGGATGGAGTCAGTGGGGGAGGACAGATGGGGGAGGAGACGCGTCGGCAATGGGGGGATTGAGGTTATACTCTCTTCACAGCCTGCACTCGGAAGTCCTATGCTCAAAGTCGACACTCTATGTCGCCCCGATCGACTCGTTCCAGGAGGTACATTGAGGTGATGACATGGTGTCGTGCTATCCTGGGTCGTCTGGTGTATCATGGACGCAAATAGGAAAAAAATAGAATGAAGCAAGTATAATAGAATACGATGAAGAATACATTAACAGGTCAGTCAATAGGACCAATGAACCAGCCAACGGCACACAAAATATCGAGAAAATTCAAGGCGATTAAACCAAGATCGAATGGGGGTATTCGTCAAAAGGTTTTACTTGCCATGCGCTTTGTTGGCGCATGTCCGCGAACAATAGGGACCTTGTCCTTTGGCCCTCGGTGTCCTCCGACAGTACTACATGAAACGCCAGTGAGCGATTCGAGTTGTGCAATCGTACACGCTAAGACCGAGAGCGAAATCGAGACCCCACTCACCTTGCACATCGTGGCAGCGTTATCTGCACACGTACGACTACAGTAGTTGGAGCGTTGGAGCGTCGGTTTGGCACGACAAAACTAGCGAGAAACAGAGACAGAGAAAAGTGAGCGGGCAAAGTGTCCGTATGGCGAGGTGCACGCATGACCTACCTCACACACCCCATGCGTCCCACCATGATTGCCCGGCATACGCGCTCCTTGACGCTTGTTCCTGCCAGGGCGTCCCTGAACTCGACGATTCGGAGTCGAAGCTGGCGCCGGTGTTGGAGTACCCCCGCTAGGATCGTTCCCTGCCAGAGAAACATCCTACCCTTTGAGCATCACGTGCCAAAACTAGTCGCGAGCAATGAGGAATGAAAACACACGTAGCTCGCCACGCAAGCGCATGAGCGCCTTGCCCAACTCGTTATTCCCCGTTCCGTCCGCGCCAATTCCCCAGAACCAGTCCCGTGGCGAATCCTTTTTTAAAAAAGCAAGGGAATCACCATCCTTAAGATTACGTGTATGAAATGCGGAGGAGTGACGACACGGACTTACCTCGACGAGTTCTGCATCGCCTGTATCGAGGAGCATCTGTTTCAGATCTCGATGTTGTGTGAACTTGAGTTTCAACGCCATTTCCATCTGCAAAATCATCATAGAGGGGGAAGGGACGAGTCATGTCAGACGCATTGCATTCGGAGGTCGAGTAGGAGAGTGGGTGGGAATGACATACCTTTGCGACACGAACTTGCGACCAGTCCGATCGCACAGCCGTCTTGTGTCGGTGCGTCTCGTCAAAAGCATTCATCGGTTTCGGACTACACGTTCGTATACGCTCCGCAATCTGCGGATGTCCGTCGATGAACTGTCAGAACCCCACCGCGTCAGCACCAAGTTGGCATCTCCATCTCCATAAATGATATTCACGCAGAAGAAAAAGAAAAAGAAAAAGAAAAAATACCTTGAATGCTTGAAAGAGATGTTCGCTCGTCGGATAGCGTTTCCCCTCATGTACCACCTCGTGTGGTGAAAAATTCGTAAACTCGTAGTACGGCTTGTGTTTATCGTAGAACAAAATCTTGGGGCGTGCGTGCGCGTGAGCCCAACCTCCGGAGGAGATGACGATGTGGGTGTCGCCGGCATCCCAGCATCGTGTACAACCTGAAAAGAGAGAATGAACGAGACCCATGCGTGACGGGTGGGCAAAGGGAAGGGAGGGGTTTAGGTTTTGAGAAGGACTCGGCCGAGAACAGGAAGAATGAAGGCGGAGAAGTGTGCGGGCATAGCTGGGGGCGTTTCTCTTCTTTTTGTTTACAGTAATGACGAGAAATGAGGTCAAGGTGTGGCCGAGGCAAGGCCGACCGTTACATAATGCTTCTAAAGCCTACTTACTTTAATACTTGATTATCAATCACAAAATTCTAGATCATTTTGAGTGCCGGAGGTGGGGGCGAGAAGGAATGTTTGGAAGTGAATGTTTATAGTAACAAGTTTAGATACGCTAGGCCATCAGGAAGAGGGAGACATCTTTCATGTTCTCCTCGGCTCCACTTGACCGAAAGGTTTTAAATTCAAACTCCTAACCCACTCGTGTGCATAGTGCCAATTATGGCTGCAACGCCGTTCCCGAGTTCAATATTTCCAAGTTTCGCGATGACCGGAGGAGGACAGGTGTTGTAAGAAAGGGAAGAACTATCCAACGGAATCGTGGAATTGACACGATGCAGTGCGAGATGACCAGAGTGGTCCTCCTGACCGAAGGACTGAGCTCTGGTAACTCTACGCGGAGCTCACAAATCTCCATTCCCCAGTGAATTGCACGGAACTTGCTGTTTTTTGCGTCAGAGAAATGAGCCGACTCAGACTGAAGTTCCGGATTCGGACTCACGGTGAGCGTGATTGTGACCCAGTCCGACTGTTCCATGTCATCCAGGACTACCTCCACGTTTCCATCCGATGCGCGAATGTTTCTATCTCGGTACGCGCGCCGGATAGGTGAGTTTGCCCATCTGAGCTTGGTTGGGGAACAGCGAACAAACGAATATTGTTCGAGACAACGGTTCGTTCGCGTGAGGGTGAGAGGACACTCAACCTAGGGATACATGATGATATGATGGTGAAGTTGGAGGCTTCGTTCCCAGACCCGGGGACACCGTAACACCTAGCCGCGTGAATTGGAAGGAACGAGAAAGGTCCTGTAGGACACCAGAAGACACGCGTGAGTTTTCCTGTGAGTGACAGATTGACAGGAATGAGTGTCTACTTACACAGAGAGAGAGCGCATGCAGAACCGGTGTCACAGCCTTGGTTGATAATTCAGATAGAATGTGGCTGAAATACCGTCCATCTTGTGCAACAAGTCCGGCGGCCCTATCCGGGTCAATCGCGCAAGATGACACGACCATCGTTTGAGAGTAACTTCCTGAGTGATGCGCGAAGACGCTCCACTTGACGCTCGTTAGATCTGGAAACGGAACGTGCACTGGCTCATCTAAGTCGACCACGACGATCAGTGCATTACCTCGCTCTGGGTTGACTTCCAAAAGGGCGATCGGTCTCAAGTGAGCGGAAGCTCACAGTCGGGAGAGCGTCTTGGGTAGGAAGTACCGTTCAAAACCAGAAAATGACTGGATCTGCTCGATAATCTTCTCTCTTTCGGTCATGAGCTCGCGACGTCGTCGTGCCCGGTGCTCCGACGGTTTTCCTTGACCCTTCTCATCGAGGCGTGACAAAGCTTCGTCGCGAGCGGCGCCAGTATGTTCCAATGCATTGAACAACCATTCGATTTGATTCGCGAGGTCGGGATAGGCGTGACATAGTTCATCGAGTGGAGTGCGCAGCTGAAGTAGTTTTCCCCATTCAACACAGCGTCCATGCTCAAGCGGCGGAGCCAAGCCACTCGACAGCCCTCGCGAAGTGACCCATTGCTACAGTCACAGAGGCTGCTAACCGTACGATATTCTGCGGCTTCTAGGAGCTCGGTGTAGCGGTCGTCGAAAGGCAACCCCAATCCATGCCAGTTGGGGAAAGTGGCCAACGATACACATGCATAGCACATTCGAACGCCTCGGGTCGAGCAGTGCTGGATGTGACTCGAGGCATCACTCATGGTGCAAATTAATCCCACATTGCAACCAATACTTGAATGCCCGAGGACTGGCGGGAAGTCTGAGAACGAGCTGCGCAAGAATTACAGCGGTTTCCATAAGTATGTGGAAAAACGCATCGAAAAAAGTCGCGCCTCGAGATCTGCCAGGCAAGGACCCCGGGCATGCCTGAGTGTGTGCTGAGTAAGCTGTGTGACACGTCTCGTCCTCGCTCTCTCCCTCGCGCACTCGCCCTCGTCTCGTCCTCACCTTGATCACTTGAAAAGTACAAAGATGCTGTAGTAACCCACATTCCTCCAAGTCTGTAGTCCCCATAGCACTCTGTAGTACATCTCACACTTGTCTATATGACAAAGTACTATACAAAATCTTGTGTACTATATCCATTCAAGTAGACAAGCAATGACCTAGCAATTACTACAAAGACAAAGAAACCAGTATATTATTCTGAACAAGTGCATGCTGTCTGCCTAGCTGTACCACTGTCTACATCTCATGCCAACTCACAGTCAAACCAGGAAGAGAGGATGGATTTAAATTGTGGATTGTGACTCGTGAGCAATGTACACCCTCCAAGCAAGGGTGAGGGCAAGGACAAGGGAGCAAAGGTGAGACAATGGCAAGGACGAGGACATGATGAAGGCGAGAGCGAGAGCGAAGGAGCGGCGAGTGCGCGAGGGAGAGAGCGAGGACGAGACGTGTCACACAGCTTACTCAGCACACACTCAGGCATGCCCGGGGTCCTTGCCTGGCAGATCCCGAGGCGCGACTTTTTTCGATGCGTTTTTCCACATACTTATGGAAACCGCTGTAAAAAAAAAATACGAAATGGCACGAGGTAACGTGGCAAGAAAGCTACCTAGGTACCAACGCTGGTAAGCATTGCTGGTCTATTAGGATGACCTTTCGGAATGAGACGAAGGGCTTTCTCCGTAAAGGAAATTGATTTATCCAGGTCCGTCACGTCGCCTAGTTGCAAAAGGCGTTTCAAGAAGGATCTCCCTAGGCCCGGCGGGATGATGTTTGAACGGAGCAGCAAGAACACGGAAGGGGCTGTTGGTGCATGCCGGAGCACCGCCAGTGAGTACTTCCTGAAGGCCCGGGCTGAGGACGCTAAGTTTACCAACTTCAGTTACAGTCTGTGTGAGTCACATCCCAGACGAGGCAAAGCTTGACTCGAATTTCTCCTGCGCGATCTCACAAAAACGTCACGAGGTTATCGTTCCCTCGCGCCATTGGTTTTCAACGCACTTTAGCTACTCGGCGACGGAAGCGGTTCAAACTGAGGGGAAACAGAACCACTCCGAGTCACTGCCACCCGAATCCTTTCCCGAATGAATCGGTACATAATTCATGGTGACCAACTTCTTGGTTTACATGCCAAAAGCACCACATTTAAATTGACCCCTTCCAAGTTTTTACCAAGCTGGCCAGGCTAGTCTACATAAACCCTATCC
Organism: Boletus huronensis; assembly: GCA_038093155.1. NCBI lineage: Eukaryota > Fungi > Basidiomycota > Agaricomycetes > Boletales > Boletaceae > Boletus > Boletus huronensis. Next base: position 60,471 of record JBBPRS010000083.1, on the reverse strand, counting down.
TATGGTCCCTATCTCAGCGTCTGCATTATCTGAACCCCTTCAGTAGTGATTACCCGTTAAATGGTGGATCTCCGTATTGCACCCGCGATTGGATGCAACTTGGCTGCGGACTGGACTGCTGCGGAGTATCACGAAGCCAAGTTTGGATTATCCTACACCAGGCAAGCATTATGCGGTCACTTGCGTTGCTAGATTTGTTTCTGTCTCCTAGTGATATCTGACATGCAAATAATATAGGCCGTTTTTCGCACATCGTTTCTTACTTTGATTGTCTCTCCGCGAGTGGCGCCAGCACACCCCACAAATGCTTCCGAGTCGCCCATGGTGGTGTGCAATTCCTTCCTTGAAATGCATCCGGCGTTCCAAGCGCAGTCCGCCGAGTCTCTTTGCAGGCGCGTCACGCATGAAATGTAGCAATGGATTCGGTTATTGCAGACGACAGAATCCAGATTACTAGTAGAGAAGTTGCAGCATGACATTTTTTATCACCGGCGTTCTCACTGAATCTCAGCCATGCGTTTGTGTTTTAGGTAATTTGAACTTCCTGGAAGGCGTCCCATGTGTGAGGTGAATTCACCTTGCAGGTCATTGAATTTACAACATCGGCATGAACGAAAGGCTTTACGTCTATTCTTGCTATCAATCTGTACATGTCAGTCAAAGAGGGCCAGCTCGACTCAGGAGTGCTCATTCTTTCTGCTACTTTGGTTGACGAGCCTACTGTTTCTAGGCCGGTGTATTCAAAATATTGTACCGTATCATCCTTTCTTGGGATGGCTACCTCCGTGTGCTTGATCGCCTCGTGCGGTCTGTTACAAGATCACGAGCTCCTTTGTGTCCTCAACAGATGTGACCCTCGTGCAGGTGACAAGCACAAATACGCAATCACACTCCCTCCATATACTCTTTTCCTGGCGTGCGGCTGCTGATGGCGAAGTCAGAGTATAAAGTGCCCAGGTTCGTAAGCGAGACCCCTCGCCGTCATCACGGACATCTACGTTTCCGTACGTTCATCCATGTGGCATCGCTACCCGTTGCTCTTTCTTGGCACCATCTTGTCTACCTCTCGATTTGCCTCAGGTCTTGGCTCGTCCTGTACTGCCCCTCTAGGTGGCGGTAAGGCAGCACCTGGGGACCCATACTGGCTGGAGTCAATCCACCATCAAGGAACGTCTCCCTTCAATCCCAACTCGAGCTCTTATCAGGTCTTCCGCAATGTCAAAGACTACGGAGCTGAGGGTGATGGGGTCACTGATGATACAGCTGCAATCAAGTGATCTCATTTGTCATATCCTTCTTTTTACTCTTATTGAAGTTCGCAGAGCGGCGATGTCATCTGGGGGTCGCTGTGGCGAAAGATGTGGATCTTCGACGTATGTGGCTCCTTTGCGTGCGGACTCTATGACCAAACATGTTACTTGTAGTATCTCACCAGCAATCGTGTATTTCCCTCGAGGGTGAGTGCAATACATTCAGTCATCCTCCTCCACATCACTTACCGAACCATTAGCACATACCTTGTTTCGTCGGCCATTGAAGCTTACTACTATACGCAAATCATTGGAGACGCCAAGAACCCACCGACTCTTTTAGCAAGTCCCAATTTCAACGGATTAGCAGTGATTGGTCAGTCTTTTTCAATTGAATTATCTGCGCAGATCTAACCCTTGATTAGATGCCGACCCTTATATTCCTAACGGCTGGGGTGCTCAGTGGTTCGTTAATCAAGACAACCTGTACGGATCTCTCCCCGACTTGTATGGATCTTCCTAAGGCTGGCCTCGTTCCAGCTTCCGCTCTGTCCGGAACTTGATCATTGACTTGCGGCGGGTACCGTCTCGGAACACAGCGATCGGTTTGCACTGGCAAGTAGCTCAGGCGACTTCGTTGGTCAACGTCGTAGTTGAGATGTCCACCGCTTCTGGAACGAAGCATCAAGGTAAGAACTAGACTGTCTCTTGTTAGTACGAAGTTGATGTGTGTGATAGGTATATTCATGGAGAACGGAAGGTACGCTTTCACTCGAAATGTATTGGTTTGGAGATAGTAATCTGTCTCCATCCTTCAAGCGGTGGTTTCATGGGAGGTGAGTGAGCACAATGCCATGCGAAATTGATGTTCACATATCCTCAGACGTTGTCTTTAACGGAGGTAAGTGACGACCTTGACAAGAGAGGATATGTTAGCGAGCTTTCATCCAGGAAAGATTGGCATCGAGGTCGGGAACCAACAGCTCACAGTCCGTAACCTAACAGTTAGCAATGCGGTTACTGGTAAGTGGGGTCGCAATCGGGACAAATTGACGTTAACCAAGTGTCGTTTAGCTGTATCGGGTCTCTGGAACTGGGGTCCGTCATGATACTACGACTCAAAGGATATCTGCCTAACGCTTCTCGTAGGTTTCACATTTCAAGGAGTCACGATCAACAATTGCCAGGTAGCTTGATCCGCTTCCGGTTCGATGGAACATTTCCTTGATGATCCCCTACAGGTCGGCTTTTCCTTGACGATAGGAGGGACTACCCTAACGAGACAGGTTAAAGTGTTCTCGAGAGTCGTTAAGCTACTTTTGCTCACTAAACATCTTCAGGGTGTCGGCTCTGAAGTTATCGTGGATGCTGTAGTCAGCAACACATCTATCTTCGTGCAGTCATCGAAATCAAGCAATGGAACGCTGCCATACTCTCTAGTACTCAACAATATCCAGTTGATCAATGTTCCAACTGCCGTTGGTGTTGCTGGCGGAGCGACCGTCCTTACAGGTGGCGATACTACCATCGCCTCTTGGGCCCAGGGTAACGTATACTCCGGGACCCGTGGTCAGAAGACTTGGACACAGGGCAATATTGTGTCGCCCAGCAAGCCCTCGAGTCTCCTCAGCACCGAGGGGAAAATCTTTGGAAAAAGCCACCCCCAATATGCCAGCTACGCCACGAGCCAGATCATCAGCGTTAAAAGTCAAGGTGCAAAGGGTGACGGCAAGACCGATGATACCAGAGCCATCCAGAGAATTTTCGACCAGGTGCGATCTATTTCGTTTGGGGAAGCTGGACTTGTTCTCTCAACCAGGCTGTCACGCAGTACGCCGGTTGCAAGATCATTTTCTTCGATGCAGGTGTATACCATGTTACGCACACGATCACCATTCCTGCAGGAACGCAGATTGTTGGCGAAGCCTGGTCCGTCATTTTGGCGAGTGGAACGCACTTTCAATCACAGAGACACCCACGTCCTGTCCTCCGAGCCGGTGCCGTCGGTTCCCAAGGTACCATGGAGATCAGCGATCTGCTCCTCACTACAGTCGGGCCCGGTAAAAGATACTATTGGCTGAATGTTCCAGCAATCATGACTCATCCTATCATTCTACAGCTCCCGGGGCGATCTTGATTGAATGGAACGTCCGTGAACCCGCTGGTCAGCAAGGCGCGGCAGGTCTCTGGGATACTCACATCCGGTATGCGTTTCCCATCAAGTCAATGAACACTGCTCATTACCAAAAATTTCAGGCTGGGAGGAGGTCCGTGGTACATGGCCCCCGTGTTAGGCATAGGCTAATGCAACTGTCTAGCTGTTGGGACCAATTTACAATATTCTCAATGTCCATCAGGCTCTGTGAAGCCTTCCTGTCAGGCTGCATTCCTAGGCATCCACCTCACCCGGCATTCAAGCGCATACTTCGAGGTTCGTTGTGTTGATTTGTTCGGCGTAAAAGCATCCCTTTCAATGATTAGACAGGGAACGTGGGTATGGACTGCAGACCACGACTTAGACACGTCTGGGAAAACATCGGTCTTCACCGGTCGTGGTATCCTCTCGGAATCAGCGGGCCCCGTTTGGCTCATTGGGACGTGTAAGTACAGAAAATGTTCATTCTACATTATGCTCATGGTCATCTCACTATAGCTTGTAAGTTTCTTGTTGCCTCGTGCCTGTTCATACATGATATCCTTTTCAAGCGGAACACGCATCGCTTTATCAATACAACCTAGTCAATGCTCACAACCATTACATCGGTTTTGCTCAGACAGAGACCGTGAGTGATGGCTGATTGCTATGGTGTCTCTGAGCTAATGCTGTACTGCCCCGTAGCCTTACTACCAACCTGTTCCCCTGGCGCCGGCGCCGTTTAGAGCCAACTCTGCCTATCATGACCCCACTTTCCACTGCAGCATGGATGCTGCGTGGGGATTGTACATCCAATCCTCATCGAATATACTCATTTTTGGTGAGCGGTCCGACTCATCCTGGTACTCGTCTTTCCATGATTCATACCGCGTCAGGTGCTGGCTTTTACAGTTTTTTCCAGGTATGCCGCAGGTTCTCGTTTTGTGTGGCTGATCAGAATCCACGTCATTTTACATTCCAGAATTTTAACCAAACCTGCGTCACTTCATTGAACTGTCAACAACAGATCTTCAACATCGACTCTGCATCGGCCCCGACCGTGGTTGTATATGGTCTGTCCACCGTTGGCACGACATACCAGCTTAGTGTGGATGAAAACGGCGTTGTCACTGCGAGCAGCAACTTGGATGGGTTCCAGGAGACACTGACCACTTGGCATTATTGGACACGATGAACGATAGAATCACGACGAAGTGAAGTGGAAACGGGGCTGTGCTTCTGTTTCCGATATTCTTCCGACCTAACATGTTGCGCAGGGACGTTACGTTCATATGAGAGTTGATCTGAACTTGTCAAATATGTCACTTTTTGTATTCTCTACGGAAGCCAAGTGCATCCCTTTGATTCAATATTGGTTAACTTGCCGACCAAGTCAATATTTTTGACCACTCGAAGGTAGGCCCCGCAGAGTTCGAAACTCTCGTTTCAGGCTTCGGAGTGATTGAGTATGTTTCTCGTTTGCAATAGCGTCTTCGCATCTGACTGGAACTGCCGACGTGTAAGAAATACGAGACAGTACTAGTGGTCGGACATATGAGACTTGATGCGAGACAGTTTGCATCGTGTCAGACTCGGTATGATGAACGTACATATTACAGAACTTTCACAAGTATGAAATTGTATTTTTGGTGAACAGGGGGCCAGGCAGGCTTCAAATCAGCGAGTGCGCGCGTAGTGTTCCCAATTCATGCAATGTCGCATAAACCGTAGGAAGAAGCCTGAGATGATCTTGCAGATGGTGTTTCTTATTGACCTACTCAGAGAGGGAAAAAGAGACAGGTGGCTAGTAGATGACCCTGGCGTTGTTTGTACATATTAGGATCGAAGGATGTTGCCAAGCAGAGCCAAACAAACAACTGACTCTGGCTGACTCGAGATCTGAGTCTTTGATTGATATTGATATCTGTTTATAGCAAGCGACCCGCGATTTCTCGAGGTGGTCATGTCTGCTCGAGCCACTGAGGTCCAACTGGACTCTGAAACATCTCAAGCAACGCGTAACTTCTCTGTTCGTCTTTAACACGACACAGATATCATTGCAGCGATAATGGAAACCACCGAAGAATTGCAACAACTCGAAATAACTGCTCTCAAGTCCATCTATGATCAAGATTTCTTTGAACCCCCTCCACCCAAGGCATGGAAGGTGCGCCAATTTCGCGTCTCAATCAGACACGTTTTGATCGTTCCTAAGGCTGCAGCTAGGCTGCCCGCATTCATCATTAAAGTCGTTCATCCAGATCCATTGCATGGACCCAAGGTTTACTTTCACCTTCATACCAAGTAGTCTCTGCCTTTACCTATTTCCCAGAATCATCGCTGACCAGGAAGTAGATTCCCAAAAACATACCCCACACTCGCCACTCCCGTATTCACGGTCCAGAGACCTATTCGCGGTCTTAATCATGATGTCGAAGTGGCACTATCCAAGGTTATCAATGCGGAAGCTCAGAAGTTGCGAGGGTCGGAGATGGTCTTTCAGGTCCGTTGTTCCAATATGTGCCAGTTGATTTTGAAACGAACACACAGAACCTATGGTTAGATCATCACGACAGCTCAAGAATGGATAGCTGATCGCGTTCAGCCACCGAGCGAAGCCTCTGGTTCGCTCGCCACGGAGATGACAAAACGTGCAACTCAAGCAGAACGTGTAAGGTTATGTTTTAACCTTGTTGATCACAATAGTTCTGACAATGCTGCGTTAGGAACGACGAGAAAGAGAGGAGGCAGAGGCAGAGCGTCAGTCGGAGCTTGCTGCTCGGGTCGCCGAACAACTTCAGGAACAACTTCAAGCCGATGCACAAAAACATCTCAGTGCAAAAGAAATGCAATATAAAGCAGCTCGGCGAAGAGCCCAGTCTGATGCCACCGAAGTACCGTCGGTCGGTGACACATTGACGGAATCATTCCCAAGTGAGGTAGAGTTTAAGGGTCTACGCTTCAGTGCCGTGAAGATGTTCCATCCTCGCAAAGGTTTGTTCATTCTTTTGGTCTGTGTTCGTGTTCAAGCAATGTTGTAGAGTGTTTGGGTGTGACATACCTTGCCGATCCTTTGTGTGATGATGTCCATGCCACGCTTCCTCTGGAAGTCCATACGATTGAGTTCAATTCCGGATACTATGTCGGTCCCCAAGGTAGCTATCTCGATCCTTCTCCCTGTGTTATCGACCAATACGTTTGCATCCAGGCAGGAAGAAGCTCGCACAGCTTGAGGCCGAGATTCAACGTCTTATGAATGTGCACCACCCGAACTTGTTAAGCGTCCTTGCTGTCAAATTTTCGTTTCCTCACCTTGGTCCTGCCCGGTTGACGATCTTGTCTGAACAACGACCTGCCCTTACATTACAAGATGTTTTAGAGGACTGTGACAGCCTTCGAAAAGACAGAGCTTCTGTAAGACGTGCTGCACTTCCACTGTGACTAATAGTCTCACCGACGCTTAACGCATAGGAATACCTTGCTCAGATACTGTCCGCGTTAAATGCTGTACACTCTAGTGATCTCGTTCATCGAGGCATGTCTTTCATCTCAGAATCATTTCATCACCCTCCGACGTGTCTCTTCAACAGGCCTTGATACCACGTGTATCTTCCTTGCAACCCGCGAGAACAAAAGTCATTCCAAGCTTGTCAAAGTGGGGAAAGTGGGGTTTCACGCCCGATTGAAAGATCTACACAGGTCGAATCCTCTTTCTTCGGGCTTAGCGCTCATCAATGACGAACATCCCACCCCGGACGCTTGGTATGAATTAGCCAAATATTTGTCGCGGGTCTATTAAATATTCCACCACAGGCTATCAAAGGAAGTCCTTGACTCCCCGTTGTCATACACGAAGGGTCGCGATATCCACAGCGTCGGAGTAGTATTCCTACAGATGCTCCATGGACAAGGCGTGATGCAAAAGTTCAGTGGCCCGCGTGAAGCCCTTCAAGCTGGTGTGTTTTTTTATCGTTTGCTGATTCGGCTTAAGGGGTGAACTATCTGCAGGATCTATATCACCCACTTTACAGGTCATCGGGTTGAACATGCTCTCTTCCAGCAAAAAGTCTCAAGTCTCCTGCTTGAGCCTTCTTGCAGATCTCGCATCGATGTCTCTTACCTCCCCGACACGCACAAATACGCCATCGATTCCAGTACTGGGAGCGGGGACACCTACGGGAAACGGGAATCATTATGGGACTTCACCCGATAAAGACTATTTCCGTGTTCCTCCTAGTACTAGGCAAGCAAGTAGATGGAAAGAAGATTGGGAGGAACTGGAGTTATTGGTAGGCAACCAATCTCTTGAGCAGTAGGTGCGTTCAAGTTGACCCTAATGATTTGTAGGGGAGAGGTGCGTTCGGGTCAGTCGTGAAAGCACGCAATAGGATTGACTCTCGCATATACGCCGGTTCGTAACTGCATCTTAAAGATACATCTCCTCATAAACCTCTGACGTTCACAGTGAAGAAGATCCGCCTTCGCACCGATCAGAGTGACACTAAGATCTTCCGTGAGGTAAATGCATTAAGCAGGCTTTCTCACCGCTTCATTGTGCGGTATTATACAACATGGGTTGAGACTGCCGAGGTTGTCACTTCAGGCCCATCCTCTGCTTCCGAAACTGCTTCTGACTCAGGCACAGAAGGCAACATGACTTCCGTCCCTCACTCCTTTGAACGGCGCGAGAAATCGGACCCATTCAGCATCGACTTGAGTGACTTAGACGATTACGGAGGTTCTGGGAGCAGGTCATCATTCCCGAGCATCCACTTCACCAGGGCTGACGTGAACGACGAGAAAGATGAGGACGATGATGACAGCGACGATGGGTTTGCACACCTCTTCACGTCAGAGTACGCAGAGGACGTGGATGTGAAACCGCCACGTGTCTTACCGAGGACATTATACATCCAGATGGTGCGTAACGTAACATGACCTCCGGATGTTGACCTTCCTGAATCATGCCGTATTTGTATCCAGGAATTCGTAGAACGCCAGACTCTGAAAGAAGCGAGTACGATACAGCCCTTGTATTATCATGTTGGCTGATTATTTTTGCCAGAGGGTGGCCGAGGGTTTATTGGAAGAGGAGGCCTGGCGTCTATTCAACCAAATCTTGGAAGCATTGGTGCACATGGGCAGCATGGGAATAGTCGGTTACTTCGTTCTATGTATAGTGTTCACTATTGATCATCTCCACCCACTCAGCTGCACAGGGACATCAAATTGACAAATATCTTTATCGGTAGGTTCCTGTTTCGATCGTCCGGATCTGTTAATCGTTCAAACGGCATGTAGATGGGAAGGGCGACTGCAAAGGTGATTGATTACTTGAATGAATACATCAGTATTGAACAATGTGCCCTCCTTGAAAGTGGGAGACTTTGGTCTAGCTACATCGAGTCTTGCAGCTGTCGATCCTTCGGACTTATCCCCACAAGTAACCCAGTCGGACTCGGACCTCACTCTAGGCAAGCGCAACATCGTCGGCTGCGCCAGCCTCCGCGAGCTAACCCCCATCCAGAGGTAGGAACGAAACTATACATCGCCCCCGAGGTCTTATCACGGAGGAAGGGGCCCAGGAATCATAACAAGGCCGACATGTATAGTCTGGGGGTGAGTTTTCATTCCAGCATCTCCGTGACTCCCGCTAAAGTCTACCAGATAGTGTTTTTTGAAATGAATTACCCATTCTCCACTGGAGCGGAGCGCATTGTCGTCATCGAGGATCTCCGGAAACCTGAAGTTTACTTTCCTCGTGATTGGGAAACACACCGCACAAAACAGAAAGAAAGTGGGTAATTTTCGAGGGGCAGTGGCATTCGTCTCACGTTGTTTAGTTATCTCGTGGCTCCTTCGCCATGATACTGCAACGCGACCAAGCGCTCTTGAACTTTCGCAAAGCTCGTTGTTGCCACCCAGAGTAGAAGATGAATACTTCAAGGAAGCTTTAAGGATGATATGTGGGTACTGTCTCTGACTTTATTTCCATTCCTCTGATTTTTTTTCTCCGCAGCGGCCCCAGATTCGACACACTACCAGACTCTGCTCTCAGTACTCTTCAAACGACCAGCTAGCCAGATTAGCCAAACCAGGAATCTCCTTTATGATCTCGAAGCTGATATTCCCGAACATGCAAACTTAAACACTATCGTTGAAGACAGAATAAAAGCCATATTTCGTCTTCATGGAGCCGTTGATATTGAACCGCCTCTGATGGTCCCCTCAACGGATCCGGAAGAGAACGAACCGCGGGCTACGTTCATCGACAGACACGGCGATGTCGTTTTCCTCCCTAATCAAGCGTTGATACCGTTCGCGAGGCTGGCCGCGAGGAATGGTGTGAAACGGATCAAACGTTTTCATATCATGAACACCTATCGTCCTAAGTAGCTCAATTTCATATATCTGGTGAACCTCTCCATGTTAACTCGTCGATTCTATAGCCCCGTTCCTGGGCATCCAAAAATGATGAAAGCTGCTGTTCTGGATATCATCACCCCAGATATGCAAAGCGGCATGACTGCAGCGGGAGCAGAGATAATGATGCTTCTCGGCGATTGTCTTCGTAGCTTTCCAAACCTTTCCCTTAGTTACGAGCTACATGTCTCTCACTCCAGAAGTGAGTCGTTTTTCTGATTTCTATTCGTTGCTTTAACTTCGTTTCAGTTGTCGAACTAGCCCTCAGCCGAGTCCCAGACGACCTGCGACCATCAGTTATGGATATCATGAATCAGTCTAAATCTTCCTCATCTCAGAAGCGAGCAGCTTTATTGAAGAAAGGACTCTTACGGAGCACTGCGGATGAACTAGAAATTTTCGCAGAAATTCATGAAGATATCGATGGACTGCTGACGAAACTCGAGAAAATCTCACCCTCCTTGATCACCATCATGAAGCCCGCCGTGGAGGAAATCAAGCAAAGTATTCAATATGCCACATCTGCAGGCTTCAATGACCCGATATACCTCCGTCCTCTGATGTGGGCCACACACCATGCGCATTTCAATGACGGACTTCGCCTGGAAGTGGTACGGCGTACGAGACGTCAGGACATCCTTGCAGCCGCTGGTCGGTCCGTGCTTTCATCCTTTGATCCACTTGATGATAACTTACAAACTTGTACAGATACGACAAATTGATTGCTCAGTATTCCACTGCCAAAACGAAGAGAGACCCAATCTGTGCATTCGCCGTTCAAATAGCCTTTGACAAGATCACTGTTGCCCTCGCGGCATTCCAAAGCACGGCAGTGAAGGCTCTCGTGAAGGAACAGCGATCCTTCGGCTTCTGGAGTCCTCGCAGATGCGACGTGTATATCATGTCGTATCAGTCAGGGTACCTTCAAGACAGGCTCGAAGTTGCGGCGCTGCTCTGGCAGAACAATATCAGTGCTGATATCATGTACGATGCGACGCTGGCCGAGGCTGAGAACGAAAGTCATGTTGATCTGTGCGCTCGCGAAGGAATTTTGTAAGCTGTCAGTTTGCTTGTGATGTGTCGACGACTTGAAGGGGTCTACTCAGGTTTGCGTTGTACCCGCGGCCGCGGCCGCTTCGTCGCGAGCAAGCGGCGTTCAAGGTCAAGAGCATTCTTAGAGGGACGGAGTACGAAAGTGAGACTTCAGACTACCCAATCTTGGGTTTGTATTGAGATAGACTCCTAGTATCCCGCCAGGATCTCGTCAGTTGGTTGCACCAACAAATTGCTGAACAGATGCGGATCGATTCGTCCACGTCAGGAACGATTGGCTATCCAAGCGCCATTCCAGCCAGTTTCGGCGGTAAAGATACGTCGAATGACGGCGATGTTCAGCTCCTGCTTCCACTCGACACGAAGAAGCAGCGAAAACAGGTGAAACAGATCTTGCTTGATAGAGGTACGCACGTGAATCCTGCACGCATCGGATATATTTTCGGGCGCCTGATCATCTCCAACGACAGCTTATGAGCGCGGTGCTCATCTCAAGGCTGCGATAACCAATGGCATACCGACGCTCGCGATCGACGTGCCCAGCACGGTATTCGACATCCTGGTCAGAAGCTCAAACTGGATTCATGACGAAGATGTATGGAAGACGATCGTTGCATCCATGCCGGCGCTGCAAACGGCGTACGCGTTTCAACTGCGCGAAGCGGTAGCCAAGAAGAAGGCTGAAGGACACCCGTTTATCATATTGTATGCTACTCGAGAGGAACGGATCCAAGTACTCAGTTTATCGCATGGCTTATCCTAGGCTTATTACTGCATGGTGTTGGATTTCTAACCGGTGCACATCTATCAGATTATGGAGGACTAGTGATGTTGCTATCATGTATGCAGTGACGATTGTTGTACTTTACGTGATGGACTATATACAGAATGATCTAGGTTGAATGAACACTTTCGACGTGCGACGGAATGTTTGTAACTTGGGGAGTGGTGCTAACTACTAGGTTGCAGGGCCCAGGGCAAGAACTGGAGTCTTGAGTGCGCGTTACGTGACGTCTGTCGTCAGGTGCATACTATGTACCCAGATCTTCCATGGAAAGTCATTGTCGATCGATCATACTCGTTACATCGTGGCGCTTCACCAACGCGGCATTTTCGCGCTTAGACACATCCCTGCACTGACCTTGCTCATGGGGGCAACGTGAAGGTACGTACGTATGAGCAATGTAACACAGCCCGATCGGTCGTGCTGTCGAAAAGTTGCCTGTCCTCGGTGGCTGTTCATTTGCGATTCGATGAATCGACTGAGAAGTACCTCACTGAGTGTCAAGGCTCTGTTTTGTTTTGTTTTCCGAATCCATTCGACTACACTCATTAGTGTACTATCCACGTTGCGTGCCGCATCTGAGGCAGACCTGAAGGCGACGTTACCGTTGATATATGAGAGACTGGGAGACGCATACCACACAGCCCATATATAATTGATTTAGGGTGATGAGGTAACGATCGTAATCAAATCGCACCTTGATGTCCTCATGCACTGGAACGAGGGTTCTGAATGCCCAGGCTTCGAGAAGACCACAACAGCACAGGCATGGGGGAGACACGTTGCAGTAGAGATAGTGAAAGCATACCTGGACTCCTATCACGTTTTCGAGTATAAAAGGATGATGGGTTCGAGGGGGATAGGGTTGCCGTCCTTTACCCTTGCAAAGCACGCTGATGGGCAACTTTTTCGAAGACCTTGTTCACTCTACGCTACAGTCCACGTTGACCGCCGAAGAGCAAACTGCTCTCAAGGTGCGCAGCGTGTTGCGCCTGCTCTTACTCGCCTGTTCACCGGCACGCACGCAGGCCAAGTTTCACAAACTAAAGCGAGACGTGATTGAGGACGTCCGCAATGTTTTTCCTCACGGACAGATACTGGTGAGTATACTATTCTAGCGGTAGATTTGCCTCGGTTGAACCAAGAGTTGGTCAGCCTGAAAGTAGCGGCCGAGGTATCAAGATCAAGTTACCGCCCAGATCTGCGGGGGGTGACTCCGGGGATATCGCTGATGCAAGTGCACCACATCGATTCGCCTCGACTTTGCTTACCTGCTGTGTAGGAGCCAGGACTACCCGCATTGCCAGACGTCATGGAGGTTTACGGCAACTATGTCAATAACGAACTCCCCACCTACCTTGTACATGTCCCAGAGAAGAGGCTCGTGTCTCGCCAAGAGGTGAGGAAGATGTTCCGCCGCGAAATGATGGCAGTTACAGAAGCCGACATTACCAAAGTTGTCGAGGAGGCAGCAGGTCGTTCGGTGCCTACGAGGGAGCAAGCGGTTAAGGCCCTCGTGAGAGGAAAGCTCAAGTATGCCACGTTCTCCCACCGGTGGATCGAACGAGGCGAACCGACTTTTCGCGATATCATCATGTCGTTCCAACCTGCGGGATATAGCAAGCTCGTGAATTTCTGCGGAAAAGCTGCGGAATATGGCTGCTGCCTCGCTTGGTCGGATACATGCTGTATCAACAAAGACAGCAGCACCGAGCTTGAAGAAGCTATTCGATCTATGTTCAAGTGGTATCGTGACGCCCACGTGTGCATCGCATACTTGGCCGAAGCGACGTCAATTGACGACCTTTGGAAGGACGTTTGGTTCACCCGTGGGTGGACCTTGCAGGAGCTGCTGGCTCCTCGGACGATGAAGTTCTATGGTAAAGGTTGGATACCTCTCAGCAACAGCGTCAACGATAAGCAAGACACTCGGATTCTGGACGCACTTTCGCGAGCAACAGGTATCCCTCATCACGACCTGCGCTTTTTCCGTCCCGGGACACGAAATGTTCACGAAAAGATGATGTGGGCAGCGAACCGGACGACAACTCGAGTTGAAGACATCGCGTACTGCCTCATTGGAATCTTCGACGTGAGCCTGGCGATCGCATATGGGGAGGGGCAACGCGCCTTCTATAGGTTGATGGAGGCAATCATTGATAGGTGTGGGGAGTGGGAGATCATGGCGTGGGCAGGGAGTCCATCCGCTGATAGTGCCGCCCTCCCGGAGTCACCTCGTTGTTACAAGGCACTCGGCGAAGCTCGCGCTGCCACTGCAAGTGGCGTAAGTGGGGACAACGGACTCACCCAGCGAGCATGGCGCGGCGACAGGCACTTTATCATGACCAAGCGAGGTTTACAACTCAAACTGCTCATCGTAGACCTCCCGTCGTCCTCTATGAAGCTGTTCGAGGGGGCAGGAGAAAAGGGCGTGGAATGCACACGGTACGGGAAATGTACCGTCGGTGTTGTAGACTATTGGTGTTTCGACACCAGTGGACAGGGAGTCTTGAGACCTAGGCAAGACCACTTGTGCTTGTTACTGCGCTCGGATCCTTTTGACCCCTACGCGGAATGGGAGAAAGTGCCGACGACAGAGCTACTTTTTATCCGGACGGATATCGAGGTGAAGAAGGACCCGAGTATGTTGTGGTTGTAGCAATGGTGCTAGATATACGGATCCCATAGTTCGTCTTCCGATTCCCTATGTCATGTGCAGTGGAGGAGGTTTCGCTGTCTGCGTTAGAGTTCTTAAATTCGTCTCTTCATATACAATCATTTACTTCTCGAATTCAGTGACAACAGACTCAGGTCCCAGCCTCTTCGTCGAGGCTTGGAGCTGGCGGTGTAGTCACTTGTTCATCCATTTCAACTGTCGGGGAAGTTGATCTGCGTAGGGCCAAGTCCACTGTGGTCACACGACTTTACTATCACCTTGCTTGCAAAGCAACTTGAAGGTGGTTGTGCATGAAACGCTCCAGATTCAAAATAAGAACAAATATAGATATAAAAGGATAAAGAAAGCAATCCGGAAACAACCGGTTGCAAATATTGAGCGATAAATTTCGACCTAACACTGCCTCACCGGCGACCCCTAGTGTCCAAAAAAGGAATGCTGCCCGAATCGCAGACAGGCCGGAGCCTTCGGAGTACCGGAGAATGGTTCCAAACGGACGTCGGAGTGTAAGTAATCGAACGGGAACTTTGAAATCACTCGGCCGTAGCTTTTCCCCGCGTACGCCCACCATGTGGCCACTGAGAGGCCCAGGATTCTCAGCCGGTGGTTGGAACCAAAGGAAGCTCTATAGGGTATTAGGCCCAGATCTGGTTTTCACTTGTCGGTGAGGACAGCGAGATCCTCTGATCACGACCAACCACCTGGCTATACGTTCTCCCTGATCCAGCACAGGAAGCCTGAGCTGGAAAGGAAACCAACAACTTCACACCTCAGCTGTCAACCCTGGGAAGCAGCCCATACCTAACTTATTGAGCATAGCGCTGAGTCGCTGGCATGCACCGCTGTTACGTAGTTATTCATACAGCAATCAACGGCGCGATCTGGACCCGACTGCAACCGGAGGGCTGGAAAGCTCAACCCAGTGTTTCACTTATCCCAGCAAGTCAAGAACCAACAAACCAGCCAATCATCCCTCAGATATCACTGCCCTAGGACTTGCTGGCTTTTATAAACCCTGAAAACGTGTCATCAAACGATGCCCTGTAGAGCTGGCAAGCTAGAGCGGGCGCTTCGCTGAATTCTCTCTGCCGATATAGCGTGCGGATCACACGCCGCATGTTCTGCAACGGTTTCAATACTTATGGTCTAGGCGGGTAATGCTTCGCCATACCGCTTGGCAATGCCCCCACTCAGTTCACCCCTCGCGAACAGCAAGTTCACGCTCAACGCCTGGGGAGTCGCTGGTATCTTTGGTGGTGAGGAAGCCATCTCGGCCATGGCTCTCATTCCACTTTACCAGGGCAGACGCTGGCTTGGATGGTACAACTCCCCGGGCAGTCTGAACGTCGCAAGACACTTTGGCAACCTCGCGCGTTCCCATTTCTGGGAACGGATATTCCCTCACATCACCAAATCACCAGCTATTCTGTTCGGCTTCGATGGTGAACTGGGGCCAAGGTACACAGCTGCCTTGTCCGGAACCGAGATGCAGACGGGTCATTTGGGATATCTGGCGATAGAGCGATGCAAAGAGGTTGCGGAGGGGATCGTCATTCCAGGGAGAGAAACGACACCCGCACACGTTGCACTCATCGACGTGGGCAACGTTGACTACGACTGCAATGTCCCGCGTCTATCCAAATTCAATGCCTTCCTAGCCCTCATCCCGATCACCATCAGCATCGCGACGTGTGTCATGTGCGCTTTGGTCCAGGACTGGTATAGCTTTGCTGTGATCCTGGTTGGCATCATCGCTAGCGGCCTTGCTAGCATTGCGATCGGCTCAGGACAACTTGTTCTCAAGTCCGTCATCAAGCCTGCTTTAGGATCACCTCCGGGAGATGGGATACTTGTTCCAGTGATTTGGGAGGATATCGTAGTGGTGGTCAAAGGCGCCGAAAACGCCGTCAATGCTATCACGAAAGGAAAGTTTGGATTGCTACTCAGTGATGGGCTCTCGCGGCACGCAATCGGCATATGCTCACTCCTGCTCATCCTCGAGTTCTTGGCCCAACTCTTCCTCATTCCCCAAGGAAACCTCTTCGGCCAGCTCATGTTCGTCATCTCGCTCTGCGTATCGTGGGCGTACAATTTCCACATCTCTTCGTTCAGAAGAGAGACGCTCCAAGCGAACGTACTCTTCCAAAAGCTTGGTGACCCACAAATTCGCAAATTCCGTCTCGGGACCAGGACGACGATGGCCGTTTTCGTCACTCTCCTTGCTTTTCATGGAGCGTCCAATCCTTCCCCTATCGCTGTCAAAAAAATACTACGTACGTTCCTCCCGAACGAAACTGTCGTGTGGGAAAAGTGGAGGGAGAGGGTTGTTCAACAGGTGTGCGATAAGTCGCTATCATGCCTCGAACTAAGCGAAGAGGGCGACGATAACAACCTCGTGGAGTCTGATAAAGCGCTGCTAACTGCCCTCCTTCGTGATGCAAGCGCGGCATATGATGGGTACTTGCAATGTCTCAAGCAGGGTTGATGATGTTGTTAAAAGCTCCTTTTCTCAGGACAAGCATCCAGCTTTTATGTACTATGTGATCATGATAACCCTAACCTTGACTCACCTGCCTGCGAACTTTATTTTCATACACCGGGTCTGAAGTTATACATTGGATTCAGTCGCCTCGTGAATGAAACAGAACGAAATTATTGTGCTACTAGTAGGAACAGACTTACTTAGTCCTATTGGACCTGTTACTCGTTGCTCTATTTAAAACATATTCGCTTGCGCACGTGAATGATCATCCGAGCGGCGTGCAGCAAGGAGAACATGAGAGGGGCCTATGATAGCTTTATCCACATGTTTGTGTCACAATTTTGGCTGAGCGCAAGCATCTGGGATGGGTGATCAAATTTCCCAGGCGGGCAACGATTTTTGTTTGGTCTTGTTGTACTATACACCAATGATCATGATACAACGCTTAGTGGTCTACGCATTTTATTTTCAGATACATTGGATTCAATCAAGGTCGCCCGTGGATGAAACAGAACGAAAACTTGCTACTAGTAGGACCGGCTCCTATTGGACCTATTACTTATCCCCTTGAAACATATTCGCATGCACACGTGAATAATAACGAAGGTCAACCGAGTGGCCAGGTTAGTCGTCTGCGCATCGCGTCACCGTCCTTCACAAACCCTTGCCACGTGCGCTTTAGGACTTCCTGCAAGTCAACACAAACGTCTCGCAGGTCCACGCGCCTTTGAGGGTGTACCTCAACCCACGTGAGCTGGAAACCTCACGAACAGAGGACTGGGCAACGTTGGTCATGTCGACGTACGTCGTCGTCAAGAATACCTTGAGGAATCCGGAGTCGGTCTTGCATCTTGGGTCGAGGTAGAACTCGATGGGGTCTGTGCCGAACCCTCCGTATCCGAGTGCGAACAACGATGGTTTGTCAGCTTCCTCGCTCCGTTTGAGAGGTGCAGCCATTGTGGGCGATTGTGGCATATACCAAGACTATGGGCAACACATCAACGAGGGAAAGGGTTGGTCAGGCCTCCTTCGTCAATGCAAGGTAAAACGAAACGAACGCACTTGAATGCTGTAATCCGACGGGTCGAAATAGAAAAAGTAGGGAAAGAGGTCGACTTCGGAAAAGTTCTCCAAGGTAAAACAGTAGCGCAAGCCAAGGTCGGTGATTATGGCTTCTTTCACGTCAACACCCGAATGCGACGTGCGGGGAACTACCAGGAGGTCATCACCGACAGGATTGGATTCGTTTTGGATGACTCCGATGCGATTCAGTCGCATCTTCACTTTTCCAGCAAAGCTGGCTGCAGCTCCGTCTGAACGATACAGGTAAGAATTGAAGTTCGCGATTGCATCGAGGATGTCTACCATCCGTCTGGCGTCTGCATTAAAATAAACGAAGCGGTTCGAGTACGCGGGAATCAGCGGGTCGGAACGTTCGAGCTCCCATTTTCCAGAATCGTTCTGATGTAAAGCAACCTCTGCTTGTTCTTCGGCGGGGACGACAGTAACATGAGTACTCGAGGGATGGAGGGAAGAATGCACCCTCAGCGTGGGGTGGTGCCAGTGCGACACGGTGGCTCTCGCGTCGGTAATGTCATGGTGGCTACCCTCGAGCGTGGTTTCGAAAGCGCGAACTTTCTTCGCCTTCAGGACGAACGTCTGCGTAGAAGACTTGACGTTAAACTCTGTACCCACGACGACGCCATGGATGCTGCCCGCTGAGATGTATAGCTTGTTTCCCTTCTCGGAGACCTTGAACGTGGCTTCCCCGTCACGAAGAGTGTTAACACTAAAGAGGAGCCGATCCCTGTTCATGCCCTCGCACTGAGGGTGCTGATTGTGGTGTTTTATGTCCAACTTCTCGAGCAACCTGAGGTAGCTGGTGTCATGGAGACTACAAGTGCGCAAGCATTCTATGAGCGCAGTCGTGAACAGGCCGCCTGCTTCCTCCGCAGAAGGGTCTTCCATCGCTTGCTCATCCGGGCGACATGCAGCAAGGAGGACGTGAGATGCCATGGCTTTACATTGAAAACCTGTTTGTGCCACAGTCTTTGCTGAGCGAGCGTATGGCTCCGGGATGGATGTCCAAATTTCTCGATTAAGATCTGCAGGTGGGGGACGAGGGGGCGGCGGGATGGACCTGACGTGCAGAGTCTGCTCTTCGGCTCGCGAGAGACCACCTGAATGACAGCAATCGAACACGGCAACCTAGAAGAGCCATTCTCGGTGAACAGATACGGAATTGGAAAAAGGGAGTCAAACATACTATGTTGTCACCCTTCTCGAAGGCAAGTCTGCGCATCAATGCATCGATCGCGCGATCAGAGATACCCCATATTTCGTTTCCGTCGTCTCCGATTGTATTGACGTCGTGAGTGCAGAGGGTTTCGATCTTGTTACTCTCCGTCACCCATCCCTCGGGAGCGTCCAGTCGACAACCATGGCCGGCAAAAAAGAAAACGATCGCGTCGTCCCGCTGGATTTCCGCATTTCTGATAAGAAATCGGTCGAATTGTTTCAATATCTCTCTTTCAGTCGCTTTTTCATCTGCGAGAAACACTATCTGCGATGAAGGCACGCCGAGCACGCCAGTCAGAAAATTAATGAACCGCTCCCCATCGCGTTTGCACCCTGTCAACTTCTCGAAGAGAGGGCCCTTGTAATTGTCAATCGCAACCACGAGAGCGAATATGCGTGGTGCCGCTGATGCCTCTAGACGGGTCTGACTGTTCACAATTAGTCAATCTCAAAATGCGTACATCTGTCGAGGGGGCTCAACTGACCTGATTTCTGGCTCGATCGTCATGGATCTGTCGGATATCGGATGTCAATCACACCCTCAATGTCTGAATGGGAGTACTAAAGCCACTCAACTGCTCACCCGATGTCGATGTTGTCAAGGATAGGGATGATTTGCTTGTTGAGGCTAGTATGGCTTGCGGTTTGTGTAGTAACCTGATCAACCCCGCGTCAGCAAGATCCACATCATTCTGAGGGGAATCTGGTTCCCTACAGCTTATTGAGCCACGTAGGAGACATTGCTGGGGTGTCGCTTTATGAGACAGTCAAAGACTAGGTTATGTAAATGCCGGATTTCCGCATACTACAAACTGTACACACGCAGCCTGGTCGTGCTGTAGAGATTCCGTCAAGCGCGGCGTGTTGTAGTATCACGACGCCAACTTCTGGGTCGGTTCAATGGCACAGCCAAAAGGGATCTTGAACCAATCAGTGATCACACAATAGAGTCTATGGAGAGGAGGAATGAGGGTCGCGCTATTGGGTCACTTACAGTGGGAATGTACTCACGATGATGCGGCACAGCAAGAACTTCTCGCTGGTTGCACGTGGATCAGATGACGTTCCTGTTTTCACATTAGAAACAGCAGTTGTCGTGTTTCCCAGTCAAAGTCACTGCCTTTAAGAACTTACATCTGCTCGTCACATCGGATCTCGATGATGATGTATCCTATATCAAACCCGCCGGGCAAGCATCTCTTTGGACTCCGACTTGCCGATTCTGATTTTCGAAAGTCCACGGTTCCAAATTCGTCAAACTCGAGCTATGCAAACGAACACTTTTACCCTCCCTGGAATTCCCAGATGGTAGGATGGAGGTGTAGGGAACATAACAGTCATACACACTCCTTCTGATCGATCGCACACTAGTAGGACATACACAACTTCACGTATCACATCATACACAGACTCGAAGGACCCTTTCCGCTACAACAGCTTCTCATACCAAGTGAACTCGCGCGCAAGCGCATCCTCGTTAGGGTAAAACGAGAATTCGAGCCGTCCGGTTGACACCTGATCGGTGATGCCTTTCAGGAAACCCCGGGCTACAATAGGGGGAACAACCCTGTCAACGTCACTATGTAGTATCTACGCAAGAAGCATGACATTGGCCCATCAGTCAAACTATTTTAGCCTACGACAATAGCGCGAGGCAATGCGTCACGTACAAGTAACGGCACGCTGAGGTTGGGTTGTCCAGTCTCCGGTTAGTGATATTCTTGATCGGGCTCCGAGAGTCCCAAGCCCCATTGTCTGGAGGGCAACCAAAGAGCATGTACATGTACCACATCTCGAACCTTTCCATGATCTCGGTGAGGAGCGTGGGATCGGCGACCCCCCCATAGGCAGAGCAGGCAGTCTTGTAGTATTTCGGGTCCTTGGCAAACGTCAGCAAGGATAGTGTGGTGTAACCGCCTGCGGAACCCCCCCTGATCGCCACACGGTTCGCGTCGATGTAGGAGTACGATTGAGAAGCCAGAATCGTGGCTGCTTCCCTGCAGTCATCGACATCGTAAATCCCCCAGTTTCCGTTGAGAAGGTCACTAGCGAGTGTCAGTACAATTAAAGTCACGGAAGGCTTGCATGGTATCCTCACATATACTCTCGACCGTATCCAGAGGATCCACGATAGTTGACGTCCAACCTGTCAGCACGTCGTCAGGCGGTATGTTCACAAGTATGTGTGTGTCCCGTGCACTACTTACCAAGCGAAACCACGGCTAGTATAGAACATCTTGATCCAGTTCAGAGACTGAGGTTCCAGCCCAGTAGGGCCTCCATGCACGCCGACGATACAAGGTGGCTTTTCCCCGGGGATGCTTGATCCGGAATAGTCCGGGTTGTAGGGGGCATAATAAACGACGTAAATCGTGTGCCCATCCGACGCCGTCAGCGGCTTTGACCTAGGTACAGAAACGTACTTCAAGCTTCAACGGCGACGGCTCCGCGCCGGGCTCGTAAAATCTGTAGTATCTAGGATATGCAATCCAAGGCCGAGCATGTCAGAGTGTCAGAGTGATTATTGGTGACAGCAACCCCGTCCTTGAAAAGATGTGACCATACGATCAAGGACGAGGACACATTTTTTTGTGATTGTTGACACAGTCGCTTGTTAAAAGCGAATTTACTTCCCTCAGTGGTCGTGGCCCGCACGAGTCGTCTAATCCATGGGGGCACCCTCAGTTACTTACGAAAATCCGACTGAACATTGCCGTTGGACCAACTATTCGGTTCATGACTTTTTTAGTTAGCGTGGTTTCCTTTTTTTTTTTTGCTAGCCGAATCCTCCAATTATAAGTCTCAAAGCCTCTAGAATTTTGCCTAGGACTTCATATGTACGCCCTATTACATGGAATACAAGCACAAGGTCTCTGGGTTCTTCCATTACAGCAGACTCTTGATCGTGGTGACAGTGATGGAGGTAAAACTTGGATTCGACATGCTGCTCTGGTACTCCCTTCGTAATATTGTCCAGGAACTGGTGTGCCTGGGCGGGTGGAACAATAGCGTCCTCTCCGCCTTGCAAGCCCTCTACGCACGAAAGAAAAGTGACACGACAGAGTCGAGACCTCAATCCCGCTCGTCATACTTTCCATACAAAAGCTCAACCGTACGAGCAAAGACGCAGCTGACATTGACATTCGAATTTCCCGTCTCTGGATTAGACACGTTATCGACCGAACTTCACAGTCGAGATGTGACGGTGTCAGAGGTGTTGGACGCACTGGGTTGAAGACTGAGAGTTGTTGTGAAAGCTTGGATGAAGGGATGTGATCCAACAAGTACTCTTGCTTGTAACCACGGTAGTTGCAATGCCGCAAAGCGCTTCGAGGCATTATGGAAGACAGAGCTCAATGACGGAAACCGAAATTGAGCGCAACGTTTTTTACGTTGTGATCAGCCATTTAACACCGAAAGGAAATGGCTAGAAGGCCGCAGAATTGAACACGGCTTTACGAGATGGGACCATGCTTCAGATGGTAGCTTGGAGCACATTTGAATCGAGGCAGCTTCAAGGCTTCTTTATAATGGAAGACAGGTAAGATACGCACGAGACGCACATGGGGTCTGGTTTGTCACAGGCTCTGAATGGTAAAAATAGTCAGTAACAACAAGCATGGAAAGGGCTCGTTGCCATTCATAGTATTCTCAAGGGTCCGTATAGAAGGATAGACAGATGATGAGTGGAAACCAGTGCATGTGCCCCTTACAGGTGATGGATAGTTACTCAAATGTAGAGTTCAGGAATTGCAGAAGGTCCTTTCTGTTTGCATCCATCTCCAAATCCCTCGAATCCCTGCGGACTTTCAGTTTGATCTGCGGCAAGACGATAAATTGCAACGATCAAATCTTTTAATGGTGAACACGGTACCTTTTTGCCTGTCAAAACGCTACGTTTCTCATCCTTGTCCCTCTTCTTCTCTTTGTCGGTGTGTCGCTTTTTCCTATCGCGATCTTTTTCCTTGTGTTTTAACTTGCGCCGTTCCCTCTCACGGCTGTGCGAGCGGGATCGTGAACGGTGGCGAGTGCGGCTTCGTTCATGTGAGCGGCTTCGTGACCTCGACATGTGACGATTACGCTTCACAGGGCGCTGGGAGTGGGTCGAGGCAGATGAACCCGACGGGGAAGGACTGCCACTGTGACGGCCTCTGGGGGTCTGTGAGGTGGTCATGTCATACGTACACCTTTTGAGGTCAGCTATCCGATGCTCTTGGGAATTTCATAAGACGTACAACGCTGCGACCTCTGCTCCGACTTGGCACCGCTGATTCCTCGCGCGCACGGTGATCGTCCCGCTCCTGAGTACGACTCTAGTTTTAGATACAAAGGCATGGGCGTTGACTGACCTTTTTTCGGTCCTCATTGTGTTTGTGAGAACTGTGGGGACTGCGCGACCTGGAACGCTTGCGGTTCCGGCGCCTGTATCCATCCTCGTCTCTTTCACGTCGATGGCTGCTGCGCTCAGGAGAGCGAGACCGACTGTCTCCCCTGACCCGTACTAATCACGTCAATTCCATCGATGTTGCGTTTTGCGTATTTCGTTGAGGTAGCGAGCCGCCGCCCAGAATGACCGTCCATGTTGAATTAAACGTTGGGGCGACCAGGAGTGACCCGAGGTGAGATGCGGGAATGTACAGATGGAGAAATGACCCTCACCCCTGCGTGTATGACGACGTTCAGAATGGTTGTTGGAACGCTCGTCTGGCGAGTGCTCAGACATGCCAGTGGCAAAGTGATGATGAGGGTTTGGATTGAAGCACGAGTGACCGCACAGCCACACTGTGACCATGTTAGGCTGCTTAGTAACACTGGATGCGAATAACCGGAGTTCTAATGTGATTTGAAATTGCTTTGACGTGGACACCGGATACCTCGATCCAGCTTTTCTTACAACAACCATTCCTCGCTCATATACAAACACGATTGGTGATCCACGACCTGGCCGACGGTCATTGGATGCCACTTGTGCACTTGGGCTAATGTCGCATTATCTGAACTCACAATGCGCGAGATCAGTTTGCAACAGGTTTTCGCAGCCGTTCCCTCCACCGCCTCTAGATACATCAAATTCGGACTTCGAGTGTTGCTTGCTCGATGGATTCGTGTGAAAACAAAGGATGCGGGATTGAACACACCATTTTTTCAACATACTGAAGGGTCGGAAGCAGCGGGGCCTCAACACCTACGAGATCTGCGGGTTCAATACTGGCCAGCCCTGGTGGATAGCATGTGGACCAGCACCGGGCTCGAACGGCAACATTGAGTGAGCCAGCATTGTGCGCCTGTGAAAGGCTGGATTAGCACTGGTACACTCATCAAAGATCGGTACTCAGCATCGTCCGCTCAGCTAAGGATACCCATACCTGACAGTAGGGCACGCGGCCAGAAATAGAACGACAACGTCGCAAATAATCTGTTGATCCCATCTTCAGATTGAATTTTATTAGAGGTCAATTTCAAATCCTTACCACATAGCTTCGGCATCACGGCGCAGCTTCCTTTGGGCAAAAATTTAATCCATTTTGATCTATTCTGCTACATTTCTGCCAGCGGAACACTACGGAAATCAAGCAAAAAGCAACCTTTACCTTGGTCAGAGTACAAAGTAATGCGGGTATAAGCTCCCTAACTTGGGGGTTGGCGCTTGGTCAGTCTACTAGGGATACACTATAACTCTAGCACATCTGGGCAACATTCATGAATGCATCTGTGGATTGGGTACCATCGGTTACCACCGGCTACCACCAGCTACCATCGAGCTCGAATGTTGATCAAGTTGGGCATGTTGTCCTACGACTACTAAAACTACAGCGGGATCACAGGGTGACTCCTTTGTACGTATTCACTCATTCAAGGATTGATAAACCCAAGAACGGCAGGTACTGTATATTTTCAAGCGATGCGACGTCTATTGATTGGTTGGTCACTGTATTCGTTTAGATATCGTGATTGCAAAACACGCTGCAGGTGGCCCAGCCAAGTATGTCGGCGCTCCGCGTCGTGTAGGTCCACGGTTAGTGGTGACTATCCGAGTCTGACGGCGTCGCTTCGATAGGGTTCCATATTCCACTGCAACATCATATTTCAAATGGCATACCTGGTTGTATCTACAGTTTTAAGCGGGCCATAATGGACCATTATGGTGACTAACATCAGGTAAGTCCATTCATTTGGTGCTGGTCAGTTTGCAAAAACTGCTGTCAAAAACATTACGTTTTCAGGCTGCTTCACAGATAGCGGCTTGTCGAGATACTTTGTGGTGTGTAGAATGATGTTCATCACCGTCCGAAACAGGGACGAGGCCGTGTGAGCTTTTCAATCTCACCTGTATGTCAATGGTCCGCTGATAGTGCGGCCTCCGCTGCTTCCTCGAGGCAAGGCGTCATCTCTTCATGGATTACGGTACAGGTATTGATCCAATCAGTACCGTTCGCCTGGCAGTTCAATCCGTTGATCCACACTGAAACCAGTTGCCCAGCCACGTGTAGCACACGAGGCGGATGATCCTGAATGTTCCTCGAGGCGTTTGTTGGTCCACCATCCGCTGCGCTGACAAACATGTTATTCGGCGACTGGTGATGTGGGCGTCTTTTGAAGAGGTTTGGTTTTGCGTTATATAGAACCTGTTTTCGCATTTTTATTCTCGGGGCGTTCAACGACTTCACGTTCAATCTCGACTGTTCCAGTTCTCGGTAGTATTGTTCCGTTCATCGACATGTGGATATAGAGTCATTAACGTGCCGTGACTTTCTCAGATGCTGTCAATGCAAGCCGTTGCTATTCCACAAAGCAAGCACATCCGCTCTTTGTCCATCGATGTCGGACATTTTCCGCGTTCTTTGCACACCGGAAATTACAATTACGCATCCCCCGCTCGGTCAATGCCAGTCGAAGTCATTTCAAACATATTCGGTTTCGCATCCTATTCATCTCACGACCCTATCTCTCAGTCGATTGCGATTTCTCACGTATGTAGACGATGGAGACAGATCTCACTTTCGATGCCTTCCTTGTGGGCTTCTATCTATCTTTCACTCCCTCTCACCAAGGGTCAACTCACGCGCACGAGCGCTTGGATAATCCGTTCCCGCAATCGCCCCCTCGACATCTACATGGACTTTCGCGATCCATCCTGGGATTGGGATGAAGTGTCCCATATCTTTGGCTGCAACGCCATGGATAACATCATGCGCTTCCTCGTACCACAGGCGTCGCGCTGGCGGTCCATCGAACTCCTCACAGACACCTGGGCTCCCATCTTTACGTTCCTCTCATGCACTGCGGTAATTGACTCGGCGCCTCTCCTGCAAATTATTCGGCTCGCAAGATGCAACGAGTACTTTGTTGCGCAGGGCGAGGTGTTCCGCCCGGCGAACCTTGCCCTTCCAGTCGCCTGGTTTGGAGGCGGCGCCAGTCTCTGTCATCTCCGTCACGTATCGCTTTCGGGCGTCCACGTCGACTGGACGCGGTCTGGTCTCACGGATCTCCGAGAGTTGGAGCTGAGATACCATGCTCAGGACGTCATGCCAACTCTCCCGGAATTTCGACGCATCCTGTGCGCAAACGCAGGGCTCGAGCGCCTCGTCATCCTCGGGTGGGGTCCTCGGATGGATCACACACTGGAAGATGAACGTGGAAGTGACGATCTGCAAACGATCGATCTCCTCCAGTTAAAGGAATTCGAGTTCGGGTTCGTCGATGTGGCATACGCCATTGACCTGCTGTCGTTGTTCGCCTTGCCGAACCTCCAAGTCCTTTCTGTCGAAGACGTCGCATTCAGCATCCAGCCCTGTGAGCGTCAGGACTGTTCGCAACTGTTCCATCACCTCGTGGAGATGGGTGCAACGGAACGGGTATCGTTGTGTGTTCCGCTGTCTTCCCTTTGTGAGCTGTCGCTGCGAAGCATTCATGCAGATAATACTTCGATCCGTAGTCTCTTTGGCCACTTGTGCGCTGCGACGTCGCTCTGTCTGGACCGTGTTGACGCTACACCCCTTTTGGCTATATGTTCGGTTCTTCATGCGTGTGACCATCTTCAACTGTTGACCCTCAAGGACATTGATTCTGCAGCAGCGGCCCTCGTGCTTTCATCATATTCGTTTCCGCCCCGCCTCCGTATCTGTCTCGATATCGAGGACACAGATCGGGACGAGGAAGAGGACATCGATTACCGTGACATTGGACTTGTGACGGATTCCTTTTGAGCTCACTGGCAAGGGGCAACGCCTACTTACTCGTCCGTTGGTTCCCCGAATCTTCTTTGTGTATGCACGAGATGACGTACCCCTACCCCTACCCTCCCTCTCTCTTTTCTTTTTCTTTTTCTCTTTTCCTCCAAAGATCTCCCCCACCTTCTCGTTACGACCTGAGCTGGACTGTGTGTTGGAGCATCTCATCGCCAATATTTATTATGGATGTATACTCCGTTACCTCGTCGTGCAGCTCTCACCATTCAGGTTACTTGTTTCACTTATACCATCCCTGACGGTCGGCTTAACATGCAACCCCGGAAAATATTAGTGAGAAACGGAGTTGTGTATGTGCGTTTCACCTGCGTGATTTGCCGGCAAGTTAGTCCCCGCACATAGTACAGTACCTGATTTGGTCCCCGCATCAATGATGGATCCGCTGAGTCTTCGAGCTTGGTCATAATCTTGGCTTGAAAAAATCCAAATGCCCGTGCCCCCAGACACAAGGACGTAGTGAGTCTGGTGCGGACCCGAACGCTCTTCCCCGTTGCAACAGCCTTGACGAACCGAGTACCGTATCCTCGGGTTCAGGTTTCAGGGCCGAAGGCCCTGAAACAGGGGAGTGAGTGTTTGATGCTAAGTAGTGGACCAGCAAATAGGCAGAATCTTGGCCTTTCTGCCGTGACGGAGATAGTTTCGTTACATGGATCGTGCGCGCGGGGATATTGTTGGGGTTAACTTGGGCATGACAACCTGTGCTCGAAGCTTCGCATCCCGTCATGTTAAACCGAACCTGAGTCTTTAATCATCGTTATCGCGGGATGGATGTGATGCTCCGAGGGGTTTGTCGTTCCTGCAGAGATGTTTCTCTCTTGTCGAAAATTGGCATTCAAATCCTGTCCAGCCGTGATCATCAATGTTGGTGGTACCAGTCAGCCTATCAACCAAGTACTTACATATCTCAAACTGCAGTTCCACCGATCATTCCCTGAACGGCACCCATATCTGGGTCGCCAGGGAGATCTCCATGTCAATGATGTCGTTCTCAGAAATGCTCATTTAGTTGTTGGGCCCGTGGCAACGGTATCAAATTGATTATGGCAGCGTTCATCCCCGCTGTCTGGTCATAAAGAATCGCACTCCTTGCTACCTTGACACGGTGTCTGTTTGTCTGTGCTGCTGGCTGCTGGCCACCCTTGACGCGTGACGATTCAAGTATTAGAAGGTCCGGTGTAAACGGTGAGGCAAAGCCTTACGGTGTAATGTTGCGTCAGCTTTCATTGAAGGCGTGGGGGATGTACAAATAATATGTTACGAACCTCTGTAAATACGAGTTCCAAGTGCAGGGACTCATGCGTATGAACAGATTTTGTCTACCGGCCTCGGAACTACTACGACTCTACTAGTTAGCCTATGCTTTGTTGGAGGTCCGATACGCAAGTCTCTCGGAACGAAAATCTGCCGCAATGCGTCACGAGTGCACCGTTACTAGACATGCACATGCACTATGATGGGAGCTCAAAAACAAGTATCCGGGAGGCTTGATGGTGTTCTGAATCTCACACGTCGATCCTAGAAGGGAAACGATGACGAAAGAAGGCTGACCTGTATTTTTCTTCTGGGAACCCGTTAAGTACCACCGACGGATATCATTAGGAAATATGTACAAAGATAACTACGTTATTTATACTATGTACAATGATAGAGTTGTCTAGGCTTGTTTTTGTTTGACATTGGCTGAGAGGCGTACCGTCAAGACTCATCATGCACCGAGGGTGTGTTTCACCACGACAGGAGGAACAGGACGGGTAAAATCAGGTTCGTGGTGACGGGCGCGGGTTTCATAGAAGCCGCGAACAACGGGAATAAGCGAATCGAGGTGCACAGGCAGCTTCTTGAGCACTGACACGTTCTCCAAAATGACTTAGGGACTGGAAAAATGAGCATTGAATACAGTCTGGTACAATATGCAATGTACGTTACCTGCCGGACAGCAGCGTTGATTGCAGTAAGGTTCAAATCACCGTCGCAAGGAACGGAGCGGGAATGACAACCGGTCAAGGGTCCGGGAGAGATGAATGAAGCGGCCAGCTGGAAAAGGAAGGCACGCGATAGCAGCAGAGTTCCGGTCGTCACTGGTCGCTTTTGTGCGTTGGCAGTCCTTTTTGACGGGCGATGCCACTCGTCGCACATAAAGGCCCTGCATTTGGGAACGGTTCGTTGTTCTTTTTCCCGCTTACCGCCCACCCGCATCTCTACTAGTGTTCGGCTCCCCATCGCTCTCTGACGCCGCCTGCCCTTCTCTTCTGATGTTCTCCTCTCGTTTTCTGGCCCAAGTGGCCGTCTCTTTCGTTCTGGTTCTAAGAGCCAATGCCGAGCAGCATACTATCAAATTCGTAAACGCGTGAGTGGTCGAGCGGATCGATTCTCGAAGTCGCCGAGAAATTTTCTGACGACCGATATTGGTAATAATTAGATGTGGTAACGGAACTGTACTAATCCGCTGCTTTTGCCACTGTCGACGATGTTCTTACTCCATTCTTAGCCTATGCTCATGCAAAATGGTCTCAATATCCTCACTGGCGACACGTACACGAGCAACGGTCCCTGGTCGGGAATTGCGTAAGTCAACGTCGAACTTACCCGAAGCAATCTGCTGAGACCTTTTGCTTTTATGCTTTCCTCAGCTACCTTCAGACAGGTAAGCCCATACACACGCGTCCCGAGCGAGGCGAGCATCCCTTCTCAAATCCAATGTTCTCTCACCATTAGGTCTATGTAATGTCAACGGCGAAGGTTGTACACTTTTGGAGACGACGCTCATCAACCCGACCTGTGCGGGATGTGGTTCGAGCAC
Source organism: Boletus huronensis (assembly GCA_038093155.1). NCBI lineage: Eukaryota > Fungi > Basidiomycota > Agaricomycetes > Boletales > Boletaceae > Boletus > Boletus huronensis. The sequence continues at coordinate 30,321 of JBBPRS010000083.1, read as the reverse complement.
GGACATTTCCTTGATATCCCCGTGAGTACCATCTCACGCCGCCTCCCCATCTGTCTCAGCTGCTAATGGGCGTTTGCGATCGGGACAGCCATGCATATAACGTCGAAGTGTCATTTGCGTGCGTTGGAACACAATCGGTTCCCAGGGTTTTCATGTGTTCATATCCTTTTGCAGATATTACAATGGCTGCGATGGTCAGGGCAAGACATGTACGTTATCCCTCTTTTCCTTCAAGATCTAGTGTAATACTCACCGACGACGAACAACACAAGGTTCGAATGCAAACTGTGTAAACAACGCCTTCTTTACCCCAACCGACTACCAAGCCCAGGTCGCCTGTCAGTCCAACGACGTGAGTTCCGAACTTCAGTCGCATACGTGAATTGGGTTCTGAACGCCATGTACTTCATAGGTCGACTTGTTAGTCGCGTTCTGCACGGATGCCGCGCCGCTCGTGACGGGAGTTGGGACTACCAATACTACTACGGGTAGTTCTTCCTCGCCAGCAATTTCTTTGCCGACGAGTTCTCTGCCGACTAGCTCTCTGCCGACTAGCACTCTGCCCCAGTCGTCGAGCACCCCTACCTTGGGGTCTTCCGCTCCAGGATCTGTGCCACCGGTAACGGTAACACCATCCGGCGCGTCTGCGCCTTCAACCACGCCCACGCCCACGCAGACATCCACCAACGCCATCGACTTAGGGTGCGGTGGATCGGCGACACCTTCGTCGGCGCCCATACCGACAGCCACTCCCAGTGGGCCGGCGACATCTGCACCTACGTCCACGCCTATTTCGACGCCGACATCAACACCGACGATCCCAGCGAATTCGGCTCCCCCTTCGGCATCCGCGTCGCCTTCGACAATCCAGAGCTGTCGTCCCCGCCCTACCAGTCTCACCCCATCTAACTCCGCTTCCATTCTCCCCACTTCGGCTACCCCCAGCGCCAGCGCGCCTGCCCAACTCCGTCGTCACCGCCGCACTAACCGCATTCGTTACTAAAACCGTGATAGAACAAAGAGGGCGCGTAGCAAAGCTTTACCGCCCTCTCTCCCTCCGCAGGTCTTTCCACTATTCAGTATTGAAGGCAAGGTCCTGTAGGCTGGTCCTGTGTGTATGTTTTTGTTTTGTTTTGTTTTGTCTTTCTTTTTGGTCATTTCTACCAAACTCCGTGTGTCTGTGACCCCTGGATGTGCGTGTTTTGGCATCGTGTACGTAGTTGAAGACCTCTGAGATGGTCGTTATCTCTACGACGCGCGCCATATACCCCAAGTTTGTTCTGAATATTGTTTGTTGTGTGGTCCGTTCTGTACTATCATAGAGTCCCAAATGCAGAATTTTGGCCATTTCTGCTGAATCTTGACTGTGTACAATCGCTTCGTTTACTTTCTTCAGATCTGGAGGACGTCGTGCACAAAAGTCTCGGTTACAAGGACGACAATGTCTTGAGGCTGCCGACAGTAGCCAGGTGCACCCTCAAAAAGACAAGTCGGATCCATGGGAACACGGGAACACGGGGCGATGCATGTCATTGCTCCCCAGCCTTCGAACGGACCAACATCATGTGAGCTGGTCCCATGCTCCATTGCATCACCCCGCACATTGCACCTGCCATACGAAAGCCATTCTAATTTAGCTGCGAGGCTATGCTCGTAGACCGGCACCACTCCTCTAACATCCGTGCCTTTTGACAAACGTTGATCACGCTTATTGCTGGTACGCTGTGAAGATTCCGGTTTCGCTTGAAGGGAAACCACCATCGATGCTAGTCGCTCTGCTCGTCTGCGGGACTGTCAGGCACTACCAAACATGCTGGTTTAACTCAATTTCATATTTGGAGACGTCCGAACGGAGCCGAGAGAATGTTTTGGCTCACAGACAGCCTTGATTCACATGGCAGGGCCCCACAGATTTACAGTTCGTGCTCTTCTTTTCTTGCCACATGTGATCGGCTGAATGACTCTTTTGAGCTTCAAACTTGGCCCTTTTCTTTTCGACACTGGCTCTTCTCGCAGGGTCTCCCACAAACAGTACAATTCCGGCGCAACCTTCAAGCGGGGGTAGGATCTCCGTCCAGATCATATGTCTTCTCGTCTTCTCAGGACCAACGGTCCGATGTAAACGACCATGGGCCGCCAACGTCATATATTCCATTCAAAGTGACTGCGACGGCTCCCGACGACGACTCGGATAACGGGTGTTCTTTGATGTACCGCATCGGTCGTTCCTAGCGTCCATTCTGCCGCGGAAATATAGAGCAGGGAAAGTTAGGGAGCATGTGTCAGGACGCAACCAAAGTGCCAGGTACGCGAGGTCCGCGCGAGACACGTTCGTGCTCGAAGCACATGATCTCGGAGAGTTGTATTTCGATTGAAACACATCCTGCTCCCATGGACGACAGCTCCAGCGAACACTTGACTTTAACGAGAATACCAGCAAGGGTTTCTATGGGGATTCTGCCTGCAGGGTCTGTCTTCGGAAACGGCCAGCGACAAAGTGCCGAAGCCATCATCGACCACTTTGAAAGTCGCCTAATTGCGACCGCTCTAAACCAGAACGAACCGGCAACAGAGAGAATACCAAGTCATTCATCTGTAAGTTGGGCAAAAATAATCCTATGGGTCGCCCGCATAAATACCAGCCGGAATCATGCCAAGAGACCCATCGCCTTTGATCTACTTCGTGGTGATAACACTTGACTACTTTGGGCATGTCTGTTCTGGCTGTTCTTGTCCTTGGCGCACTCCCCAAGTTCACCTCTGCTGCAGTCGCGTCCACATTCACTGCTCCAGCTGCTGCGTGTGTAGTCCACCTTGACACTCTCGGCAGCCAACTGACCTGACAGCCCATTAGTCCCACTGATACGTCATCTTTCTATGTCGGCGCGTCGAACGGAACCATTCAAAACACCCCTATGGTTCCCGGTGCCGTTTTCGATCGCTTCATCCAGATCTGGCTCGAAAACACCGACTTCGCCCAAGCAGCCTCCCAAGAGGTCTTCCAATACCTCTCGACACAGGGTATCACTCTCACAAGTTACTATGCCTTGACCCACACGAGCGAGCCCAATTATATCGGTGCCGCGGGAGGTGGCTTCTGGGGATTGTACAACGATAACATGGAATATATCCCAACCAACATGTCCACCATTGTGGACCTCTTGGATCAGAAGAGCATCAGTTGGGCTGAATATCAAGAGAACATGCCAACTGATGGCTACGGTGGTTTCAGCTTCACGAACCCCAACGGTTACACCTACTATGTCCGCAAGCACAACCCTCTCGTCGTTTATGATTCGGTCGGCTTGAACGCAACGCGTGCCGCGCGCATCAGGAATTTCAACGATTTTGCGGTCGACGTAAGTTTATTTACGTAAGCTTTCAAGTTTGCAGTACCTGATCTTTTCCCAGCTTGGAAACCACTCCCTCCCTCAATGGATGTTCGTCACCCCTAACATGAGAAAGTTCGTGCTGACTTTCTTGTACCATCTGGAACGCTGTACTGATACGGTCGCGTTTAAGCGATGGTCACGACACGGGCGTAGCCTTTGCTGCACAATGGCTACAGTACTGGCTCATCCCCTTGCTTAACGATCACAAATTCAACTCGCCGAAGACATTGATCTTGTTGACTTTTGACGAGTGAGCGGAATTTGGTACACACAGCAACGCCCGGGACTGACCGCCAAATCTCACAAGGAACGAGACGTATTCCATCAACAACCAGGTGTACACCATTCTTCTTGGTGGCGCTGTTCCTAAAGACTTGAAAAATACCACTGATGACACGTTCTATACCCACTACTCCACGTAAGACTTTCCCCATATCTTGATTCTCGCGTGTTCAAGTGTTTTTCAGTCTCTCGACGGTCGAAGCGAACTGGAACCTCGGTAACCTCGGCCGCGGAGACACCAACAAGACAATGGCCAGTGAGTGTCGTGGATTGATCAAGACATGACTGTGATTTATCTCGTTCCTCAGATGTCTTCAGTTTTGTCGCGGATAAAACGGGCTACCAGAACAACGACCTCACTAGCAAATCAGACCTGCCTCTTCTCAACATCACTGGGCCCATTCCTGGACCGTTGAACCCTCAGTACTATGTTCCTTATCTCGCGCCAAACACCTCTGCAACTGGTGGTGGACACGGACCGACATTTGTTGCGAGCGGTACCAACATGTCATTGAATGCTTCAGACGCACCGGCGCCTGTCAATTTGACGGCCGTGTGATCTCCACGACCAATGACCGGCATCGGCGGCTTCGCTCAAGGTGTCTGCTATGGGCGCTGTGTTTACTGTTCTGCTGTTGTTAGAACATCGGTTTTTCTTATTTGACGAACCAACGAAAATAATAGAAATATATTTATATGCTGTAAGTGCGCTATTGACAACAACGATCGCACGAACAGGATCGACGAGCCTTGTGGTGTTGAAACCACCTTTGATGAGATGTAGATGTTAACCTTGCAGTCGTTTGATTCTGTGGCGCCTAGATGGTCGAGAAGAAGAAGGGACCGGCGTGTCAAAGTTGTTCGACAAAGGCAAAGGTTGCGCCAGCGTTGGACTCGCCGCGCCGTGTGAATGAGAGCGGGCGCCGATACCTGCCAAGCATTTTCCCTCTAGGCTAGATCGATTGTTTTGACCTGAAAAAAAAAAAGGCACATGACTCCGTGGGTTTTGTCGGACGAGGGACGACAGTGCTGTCATGCGCGACGTGGTGGACCTGGATGCTACTATCCTCCCAATAAATATTAATGTTAAACACAGAAGAAGGTAGACTCACAATTTCCATCCGCACTTAAAGCAGACCCTGATGCGTTAAGCATACGTATAGAAAGAAAGAGTCGCAACTTTTTTTTCTTTTTTTCCGACTCTTTCGGAATTCCCTGCACTTCCCATCCAGAAAAATGTTACCTTTTAATTTTAACGAGTCTGGTCCCGACCCACGTGCTTCATCGCCCCTTGGACATCCCGGCGCCTGCCCGATCCGCATGAGGAAGCGAGCTTCCCCCGCAAGGTCACAACCCTAATAAAATCTACGCACTCAACTTTAATGCACTCAGATCATATCAGAAGGCTTGCAATGGCACATAAAAGAAGAAAAAAAGAGAATCAACGAATGTGAGCTGAACCACGTTGCCGCTCCGTTCGATCCGTCAAACAATACCCTTGATCACCATTTCGGTGTTCAGCCGCCGCCGCTTCAGCGCCCAAACTATATTCTTTGTTCAATTCACCGTGGCCCAGCCGAGTCTAGACCCTCGCAAAGTGAACTCGACCGCTAAAACCCCAAGAAGAGGGTCTTGCCACTGGCAGTGGGAAATCGAAACCGAAGAGCGGGAACAATGTGGAGGTTTACTAAGTAACTAAGTAACTTGCAACAACGCCAGGGGCTAGGGCTACTACGGTGCCTCGATTCGGACATCGCTAATTGATCATTATCGCGGATCAAAAAGAATCCCGCGCATCAAGACTGGATATACACTCTCGCCTCGTATCCTTGCAACGTCAAGGTCCCCGTCTCCATTCCTGGCGGTCCAGACGCAGAATCGTAGTTGCACAGCACGAGCTCGGGGTCGCCTCCGCGAGGTAATCCCAAACCACCCCCCGTCGTCCCGACAGGCACCTCGACAACGTCCGCCGAAAAATTGAGCACCACCCACGCACGTACGTTTCCCAACGTACGGACGTAGGCAAACGCCCGCTCGTCCGACTCGAGACGCATCTCGAAGTCGCCGTAAATCTGTGCGTGTGTGTGAGTGAGCCAAGTTCGACTCGGGAGGCTCATGCGAGTCGATACACGCACTAGGACGTCGTGCGCTTTTCGAACGCTGATTGCCCGTTTCCAAAACCCGAGTACGCTTTCTGACTCGATGGTCTTGGCGTTTGCGAGGCGTGGTTGGGACTCGTCAGCGGCATTCCATCCCTCACGAGCGTCATCTTCGTAGGCACGCATCCAAGGCGTACCGGTCGTAAACCCAGCATTTGGAGTGGCGTCCCACTGTGGAAAATGTCAGACATGGTCTAGACACAAAGATGGGGATGGAAACGAAAAATGGAACATGGAACAAAAAAAGAGAAGGGGAAGGACAGAAACCAAGACGAGACACGAGGTGAGTAGAATGTGTGAACCATGATAATGTGAAATGTGACAACTGATGCGGTGAACAAGTGAAAATGTGAAATCATGGTGAAAGTTGTGGGCTTGGACGGTTTGATATGGGCGAACGGAGAGGCGTCACCGCAAACTACCACAATATTGACGTAGGAACGCGACGCCTCCGTCTCGAACTTGAAGTGAAGTGAACTTGCCTGCATGGGAATACGAGCGTGGTCTCGGGCTTTTTGCTGAAAGCCATCCAACACGTCCTCCATATCGACCTCCTCCCTGCCTTCCTTTGCCTGTCTCTGTCCCTTGATCCCACGTCTCACGTTAGAAAGAGAGGAGAGAACGGAAAGTAAGGAGGGAGAGAGGGAGGAGAGGAGAGGAAATGAGAGCACACGCCTCCCCTCCCCACATACTGCGCCATAACTCACATCTGCCAGTAATTCTGCGACGCCACATCCTTGTACTGCTCAATCCCCCAAGTCCTCGGAAAATTCTTCATCCCAAGTTCCTGTCCTTGATACACGTACACCGTACCCGTTTGTGTCACCTCGAGGACAGCCAACATCTTGGCAGAGATCGCTCGCCACGCTGGCGAATCATTCCCGAAGCGGGAGACGGCGCGTGCATGGTCATGGTTTTCAATGAAGACCCTGGAGGATTTGACGAGGTGTGGGACGGACGGCATACATGATGGGTAGCACCCACACCACGACACACGACACGACACAATCAAGCGGTCAGTTTCACATATACGGGTTCATTCCTCCCAATTTGCCGGCGAATTTGAATCACAGCCCAGTCAAGTTCCATCCCATGACAGACGTGCACAAAGGACTCATTCACTGCGTTCGCCTCGCAGAGACCTTGATCATCGAAGCTCATCGCACGCCAGCACGAACAGCAAATAGTGAACGGTGAGCATGGCGCCGGATGTGCGAATGGGCTCTTTCGCTGTGCTGCCTCGCAGTGACCTTGCTCGTCGAAGCTCTTCGAAGACGAAGACGGACACCAAATACGAACGATGAACAGGGAACAATGGCCCGATAGACCCTCTCATGTCCCATCGATCAATGCAGGGCGTGGGTTGGAGCCCAACGCCTCCCGCATCGACACCAGTACCCAAGCCCAAGGGAGAAGCCAGGGAACCCGAACGAGACCGACGACGCAAAGCGACAAAGGAAACACCACTCACGCATTCCAAAACCCCTCCTCTCGCTTGTACACTTGCCACCGCCCCACGACGGCCTTGAGATCCGTCAACCGCCATGCCTTTTTCACGAGGGGCGACTCCACCGGGGAATCCAAATCCATCAGTTCAAAGTGAAAGACCATGTTTAGTTCCTTGTTTCGTGGAAGGACGTACGCCGCGAGCGCAGAGGCGTCGTGTGTAAAGGGCGTCTCGCCTACCGTGATCAGGTCGTGGTCTGCGGGAACCACACGGAGTGGAGCGTAAAGCGTGAGGCGCGTAAATTTCACCAAGCACAGCATTGTATGAATAATCAGGCGATTAGATGAGATAAAAATACGTACGTGACAAGACCTCTCTATCCATCTGTTGGATATATTCGTGCACGTGTGGACTGGCGGGTTGTGTACTCAGAACATATTCTCTTCGTAGGCAAAAGCCGCGCAGTGCCATTGATACTGGCAAGATGCGGCGTGGAATCGCTTACCCGTTGGCGAAATACATGCTTGCATGCTGGTAATATTGAGTGTGATCTACGACCGGCGCGTCTGGCAAGCCTTCTGTCTTGGAAATGATGTTGATCACATCCATCTAGATGTCAGGGAATCGTTTCCCATGTTCGGCTGTGATCCGTGATACCAGCATCAGCGGGGGAGAAACACCTACCCGGAATCCATCACATCCCCTATTAATCCAGAATCGCATCACGTCCCAAACGGCATCACGAACAACAGGATTTTCCCAATTCAGATCAGGTTGTTTTTGGACGTAGAGGTGGAGATAGTATTCCTCTGTCCCTGGGTCGAATTCCCATGCCGAACCTGCGTTTTTTGTTGCGTAAGGACCCATAGATGCCCCCAGGAAGATCCGATCCGAAGAAGACGAAGTCAGCACAAGGATAGTGCCGGCATCATTCATCCGATCGAGTCGAGCCAAGCACGGACCCACCTTGAAAGACAGACTTCCAGTTGTTGGGCGGGAGACGTTGACCATCGACGTATCTCGGGGGACGCCATATGTACCAATCGCGCTTGGGGTCGTCCTTGGAGGACTTGGATCGTTAAAACCATTCGTGCTATATCGAACCAAATTCAAATCCGGAAAAGATTTATCAGCTCACCATCAAAGTTCTCATGGGTGGTTAGAGCCGAAAGCTATTCACCTCATCAGACGTGTGGTTGACGACGAGGTCCATCCTGTGCAAAAAAAAGGGACGGAACGGAAGGGATTTGTAACGGAGGAGGGGGTTCATATCAATTAGATTTGAATTGGGATCTCGATGTGACATGTCGACGAGGGGGACTTCACATACATGAGCTTCATACCGCGTTCGTGGACGCCATGGAGTAACTTATCCCAATCTGCAAGGGTACCATATCGCGGATCGATGTCGCGATAGTCCGAGCTGTGTGTGCGATAATGATAAGGAGATAACATAACCCCCCAATTGCGAAGAGAGACGAGCAGGATGAAACGAAACCGAGACGTACATGTCGTTAGCATTAACGAGGGGCGAGAGAACGGACACACGTACATGTCGTATCCCATATCCGCCTGTGGGGAACGATAAATGGGGGAGAGCCAAAGGACGTCCACGCCGAGATCTCTGAGATAATCCAACTTGGCATGAATGCCGTTCAGATCACCTATCCCATCGCCGTTGGAATCATAAAAGGAGGTAGGGTATATCTGGTAGATGATGGCGGATTTCCACCACGCGCGGGGAAAAGGCGGCTCTGAGGAGGGCGTCGAAGCCATTCGTGACCTTTGCTTCGGATTCTGAATGTGGACGAGCGGCGAAGAAGGGCTGCGGAGAGGTACGAAAGAGAGCGAGCTCAGTGGCCTCAAGGCTGGGGCCACAAATATACTTTTCCATGATGGGTGATCATCTGATAGACGCCTGAAACACCAAGGGCCGGGGGTTCCGGATTGGAAAAGGCGGTGCAAGCCCAGGAGAGAGAAGGGCGACTGTGAGCCACGACTCGATTATCCATCTGATCGGTGGCCGGGACGCTGAGTTGTGACATGAACGGGGAAAAGCCGAACATTCCACTTACCATCATATTAGTCCCGGGGCAAGTGAGCCCACCAGATTAGGTCCGCAACGTGGCTCAATCAAGTTGGAGCAAACTCAACCTTTTTCAAAGCGACCGTATGTTGCCGACCAACGCCGATACCTCGAGATTCGTTTCCGCTTGCACCGCAGTGGGTTGCGGTGCCACACCAGCCAAGGCGCAACGATCGATCGGGTGCTTGTGATGGCCTAGCTCAGCCCAGCTCCCTCCTCAGCGAGGGAGAAAAATCCACTTGGCCAAGCGAAAGCAGCATCACGGTCGACAGAACGTAGGCAACACGTTGAGCAATAGCGATGCTGCGACGATGAAAAACGGACTTGAACCTCAGCCCTGGCGCAGTCCAACGGTGCCAGTGGCAGTGTAGCGCTTCCCTGCCAGCCAGGCGTTGAGCCATGCTGCACCCCGTTTTGCGGAAACGTGGACCCGGTAATCGAAACGGCTTAAATATCGTCTCGTCCTCTGCACTCATCCCCGCAATCACCAATGGCTCTCTCTTTCGACATCCCCGCCATCACCATCCAACCCTGCGAGCCCCACCGTCGCGCTTCCCTCCCACCCATATACACAGACTGCCCACGCCCGATCCCCAACTCATACTGGGCAACCCCCAAACTCCTCGCCTGCGAATACCCCTGGTCCCCGTTCGAGTCGTCCACCCAGAAACTCGACAAACTCCTCGCCGCCGGCGTCCGCACCTTCATCGACCTCACCGAGTCCGGCGAACTCTCCCCATACGCCCCCCACCTCCCCGACCTTGCCCGTACACACGACATCCCCCTCTCCGACATCGAGTACCACCAGTTCCCGATCCAGGATCGCTCCTTGCCCGAGTCGAGGGAGTTCATGTTCACGATCCTGGACGTGCTGAGGGACAATCAGCACCGAGGGCGGGTGAGTGCCGTACATTGCCGTGGTGGGATCGGACGGACGGGCATGGTCATCGGCTGTTGGCTCGTCGAGTCAGCATACGCCAAGAGTGGGGAGGAGGCTTTGCGGATTATCGCCGCCCTCTGGCAGACCGTCGAGAAGTGCAAGCGATACCCGCACAGTCCAGAGACGGGCCCCCAGTTCGAGTTCGTCAAGAACTTTGAGCCGCCGAGACTCGTGCTTGCATGAGCGGGATGCCTCATGCGGACCGCATTTCTTCCTCTTTTTCGTCTGGGATGTTCCCCAATCTTTTTGTGGTAAGTTCCCGCCAACCCTTGTCGCCGCTCAACTCAGTCGTGGCTCACCATCCAAACGTTATAGCATCCGTGAGTGGTGCCGCCAATCGGCTTGCGCACGACAACACGACTTTTATGCCCATGAATGCGTCACAATGTACACACGCATCCTTATCCGGCAGGACCATCTGTATCATATATATGAAGCACGGCTACCTCTTTTGGCACTAGGGACTAAGGAGCTTGATATGTATCCCTAATATCGCGATACTCGGTTGGCAAAGGACGCCACCTACACGGTCACTAGGCTTTGACCACTTTTAGATACCATTTTTTCGTGTCGTGATACCCGCGCTTTGTACCATACTTGCAAATGCGTATCCCATTTCGTTCGGTGGTGGCAAGGGGTTGCCTTACATACTTTTACATACGTTTCTTTGTGCTTTCTCAGATCGGGAAATCAAACATCATGCATCATGATTAGAAAGCCATCTCCGGAATCAACGTCGCCCTGCGAGTCTTTCCGAGCGTTCAACGTGTGTTTGCGCCTCTGAACCTGGTTTCTTCCGAGTGGACCCGACGACACGCTGCTACTTTGATTGGGTCCCGATTTAAGGACTTCCGTCGTCCGCCGCGGGGCGATCATTACGGACCATCGAAGCTGTGTAAGTAGCCCCGGGTTGCCAATGCCCATTGGACCACGACACAACGTACATGACATGATAATGCCAATGCCAATGCCAATATGAGGAGAACTGGGATAGCTTAGGTATACACATTTGGACAACCCTCGCCCCAAGCTGCGCTTGTCCCGATTCCGTGCCCATAACGCCATCCTGGATCAATCTATCGACGAACCCCGACAGCGATGCTCGGATCGGACCGTATCGTGTGTCGAATCTGTGTGAGAGACAGAGGTTGTGGGTCTCGTGCACACTGTCCGGTACTGTACCTGACAACCAGGGATACCTGGGGGGAGAGAGAAGGGAAAGGGGATTGATTGCCACATACACAAGTTATCTGCGCTTGCCCTACAGTAAGAAATATAAAAATTCGGAGCGCGCGCCATATCGCACGGGGGGTCCATCTTTCAATCACAGAAGGGGGAAACGCCAAAAATCTTGATCCGGAAATGACGAACAAACATGAGTTGAGAAGAAGAGTGAGCGATCGAGGAACTTCCGAGCATGGCGTAGCGGTGCAAACAGATGATCGACGGGAAAGAAGAATAAATTCAGGGGGGAATGAAGTGCAAGATGAACGGAAGCGCACCCCCATATCTTCAAAATCCAAACAGCGTCGGATCCGAATTCACATCGATTCGAGAGTGTCACGCGTGATTCAGCCTGTTTATGCGAGTGGGCGAAGGTTCCCATGGGGTGTTGACGTTCCGGCGCCACCACGCAGATGAAAGTGTGAAGAGAGGTATCACGCATCCTCGGCTTGCCTGGTCAGTTTCCTTTGAATGTATCCCTGTGGACGACAAAGTCCGGCTTGCTAATTAACTAATTGGTGACTCGGTGGGTTGTCATATGACCAACGAGTTAGTCACCTCAATGTGCCACCACCTGCCAGTGGTTGCAAGAAACTGATACAGACACGGACAAGAACGCACCCTGACAGAGCAAGGCAGAGACCCAACCAGCGAGGTCGCTACGCTCATAAGTGCAATAACGGCCTGAAGTCAATGTTCCTCGGGGAATAACGACGAAGCTATTCACCGTGTATTACCAATGATCGTGGGATACTCGCCCACTCGTTGCAAGTGCGTCTTCCATGAAGCTGGCATTCTGCAGCAGCGTGAGCTCTTGTCGAGGATGCAGAGAACTATCGAGCTTTGAGTAGATGTCGCTGGACCGCGCGAGCGTCGCCATCTCGAGGAGTTGGGGATAACCTGATAACAAGTGCAAGTCACTGCAGTCACTGGCATCTTCAAGGTCCAGATACAGGGCTCCATCGGACCCCACGGTAATTAGTAGCACACTGCACAGCGCTCTCACGGACTTGGGGTTCTTTCGCGTCTTCGCACGGCATTATCAGATGGGCATGCCTCCAGAGGGGGGGCGACGTGGTTGCATGAGTAGCAAATGGAATGTAATAGAATCAAGGTAGCATACTCACGACGTGCCTTCACGCTTGACTCGCACTGGATTAGTATCATGATATATCATACATGCATATCTTCTCTTACCAACACGGATCACTCCACACACGCGTCCCTGCGCTTCTCGTAACGATATCGGTCTCCGAGGGCAGCGAAAGGAAGGCAGACAGCCGTCCATTCTGCAATACACCCTCACACACATCGCGAGTTGCTTCTTCGTTGGTCTCAGTCATCGTTCGTCTACGAGAATCTTGCCCACTGCACCTCGTCAACGGAACGAGTGAACAGAAACGAAGAAACTTATCAGCCCGGTTTCGTCGTCCTGCGAGTCTGAGGGAGCAATAAATACTGTTCCTCGACAGCCTCCAAATTTCTCCGCGAGTGCGATGATATCATTCGAGGAATGCTTTCCGGATGTACTCCAAAGTGACCAAGACGAACCTGACACTGGTCTGCGAGGAACCGTTCGCATAGCATCGCCCCACGACGATAACCCGCCGTGTGACGCGAACGACAGCTCTCCTGGATAGGATTTTTCGAAGCAAAGTATGAATGAAGTCGAACGTGAGCGCAAACGAGTTGTCGTGATGGCTTGTCAAGATTTTTTTGTTTTCCTTCCTCTTCTTTCTTTCGCGGACGACTCGGAGTGCCAGCCTCATTTGCACGTGCAGTTAGCTCAGGATGCAGAGCATCTCCTGGACGCGCAAACTATAGTCTAGGTGTACGGTTAAGTTAGCAGGTCCTAGTGACGGACTTTGAAACCTTACCTAGCGGTCCGGCCGGTCCGGTTTGGCTGGCCGTATCGATGAAGAAAGTGGCTCTCAATTGCAAGACTTCCCCTTCGTCCCGTCGATTTCTCACATCCTTTTGTAACCATCCTTACAAGCTCGATAACAACTCGAGTTCATGAACTCAGGTTCAATCAAAGGAGCGACTAAAACGTCTAAAAAGCGAAACAGAGGAAGCATGTACAGAGTGAGCCTCATGTAATCGATGATCGATGAAAGCCGTCAAAGCACATCCACCGTGCGTACGCCGTATACAAGCTTGTTCAATATCGTCGGCGTGATCTCCTCTAGATCTAGCTGGACAGTGACCAGACTGTCTGCAGCGACCCTCCTATATTCTGCCACATTTTGGCGGGTCGGCGTGAGCAACAGCGCACCGAACGGTTGCCTCAGTCGAGCGATGACTCGCAGTGCTTGCGTCTGCTTGTTGGCCAGCGACACGAGTGAAGGAGGTAATAGAGAATCTGCATCTCGAGGGGGTGTAGCGAGCCGTGCACCAAACAGCCGACCAAAGAGAGAAACGAGGCGCGATGCTCGTGTTTGCTTGGCCGCCGAAGTGATATTGGCAGGGCCAGGGTGCAGTGACGAATGGCCTGACGAGGAAGAGTGATCGCTTGTGTACTCCTCAGGAATGATACTTCCAACCGGCTGTCGGTCGAGCAGGAAGTCAATCCAGGGGTAAACGAGTATCAGAGAATCCAATCGAGAGAGATCTTCTGTAGTATGAATTTCTACAATCCCGAGGGCGTCCGTCTTTGCACGAAACACATGTCCCGACATCGATACACGTCCAAGTTTGAGACTGAGGCATGGAAGCTTCATCCGTCGTCCTATAAACAATGGGATGGGGAGCTCGTTGAGTTTGTCATACAACTTCATAATCAATGTGAGATTGAGTGAAGAGGCATGCAATCCAACAGTGATCACATCCATTTCGGCACGTTCAATGGCTGGCGGAATGTGTGTTGTTGGCATTTGGCTGAACACGGTGATATTCGCAGGGAGGCAGCTGTTGAAGCTGCCAGATCTCCCTGTCCATGCAAGGATATTCGTGTCTCCTGAGCTCATGCATAGCTGTGCCAAAAGTCGCCCGAGTGCCTGCTCCCCCTCGCCATACACAATCGGCAGGGAGACGGAAAATATCCCAAGTAGTGAATATGCTGCATCCTCGATGAGGGTCGTCTCTCTTCTCGAGGCTAGCCACAGCTTTTCCCGTATGTCGTCGAGGCCTGGTCGGAGTGCCATCAAGCTTTGTGCCGAGACACCAGTTGCCTCCTCCATCTCCGCGATAATCTCGGGCGACTCCTTGTGGTTGGGAATGTCGAGGTTCATGTACAGTGTCCAGTCCTCAGTGTAGAATCGGACCACTTTTGAGGCGTGATATTCCTGGAATGTCCAGGCACGAGTGTTCCAAAAGCTCCTCATGAGATCGCCGCGCTGCGATGGGAAGTGGGCACCACAGAGGAAAACAATCGTCAGGGAAGAACCTTGGTACCACTTGAACATGACGACCAGGGCTTCCTGGAGCATGAAATGATCTATTTTGTTGATACAGCACGTGTCGCTCCATGCCCAATGGAACCCGGCGTCCCGGACAATCTTGCAGAACATTTGCAGCTTGTTATTAGTGGGAGACTCCTCGAGATCGTACACCACGATATGCATGACCTTTTCGAACAGAGGTTCATTGTCTTCCCACGTGTGTGAAAACGTGGCGTAACGATAGTACTCCGTGACCTCTCGTTCGATACGGGCGTGGTCGATTTGTGTGGTCATAGATGAGATCATCTCCATGAAGACTGGCAATGATTCGAATGCAGTAGCCTGCTCATATTTGTTGCACAGACGACCAGAGTTGGTATTAATGAGCACTCGCGGCGATTCGCGGATGGCATCATGAACAGCCCTGCGGATCGTCATTTTTGTCTTTCCTGGATTTACGTACTGCTCGTGTTGCTCTGGGAGGCAAGATTAGCAGAGAAACTTTGGCATGATGACGAGGTCCTTACCGCGAATGTCTAGATCGGATGATTGTGACATCCTCAAGAGCATCATCTCAAACGCAATCGTTGCATTTTCATAGTCTTCTGCTACGTGTAAAGCCGCATGCTTCCTCTCGTACCCCCATGGGGACGATGGATCGAGCATGATCACATAATGATGATGCATCGACAAAAGCTACCTTGTGCGAGACAAAGGGAACGCACCATATTCGCATCATTTAACGCATCCTCCCATAGACCTCTGGCTAAGTATGCCATGCTTCGCTTGATGAAGAGACCTTGTGGTGCGGCCGGATCGAGGGACAGTGCAGCCGAATACTGGAAGATCGCATCATCATGTCGTTCAGTACTCATTGCCATATCGCCGTAGCCCTCTAGCTTCCCCAAGCTACGACGTCTGAAGTCTGATATACTATGGTCACAAACGACGACACCTACACATCATGCGAAACCGCTCACCAAGAACCCATTCTGTCTCCTCATTATGCGGGTGTCGGGTGGTGTCACCGTCGCTTTCAGGAGCGATGAGGCATCGGGGGGTGAAATCTGCGGAAATGCTTTGAATGCACGGCAACCAAACTGGTGGAGCATAAACCTACCAGAAACCCACTTGGTGATGGGTGCGCTCATACAGACCTCTTGGTCGAAGACATTTACCATTTCAAGAAGAGATTCGCCTGCATCCTTCGCGCGACCCACTGCATACAGGGCTTCACAAAGACGCTGTCGAATAGTGACGCCGAGATCACCGAACTTCCAACCAGATATCTGTCAAGAGGATGACCATTGTCCACATGTCGCAAGATGGTCGGTAGGAAGCTTACCAATGAGATGGCAAAGAGGGAAGACCCCATGCAGTATCGCATTTGGGCTCGTGCACGCTCGAATAATTGAATCCCACCTTCATATTCATTGCTTTCCATTTGCGAGTTTCCCAGAAGGAGATACATATATGCCTGTTGGAAATATCAGTGGTGATATTCGCCGTGCGACAGCATGTTATGCACGTTCCTGAATCACACAGAATATCGAGTTGAGGTGCACCGTAGCGATGAGGTCGCCAACACGCAATACCGCATCGTCGCACTCTCCTGCCATGAACAGGATGACAGCCTAAGCAAATAAGCAGCTGAGCGGCAACAGTAGTTCCACCGCACTGGGAATACATACCTTGATCAAAAGGAGAAGATCCACGTCAATCGGGTCACAGTGCCTGAACACAAGGTCTATCACCCAACAACCCTCCTCCTTTTTTCCTCCGCCGATGAGTGCGACACTCTTTGCGATGTACCCAATGACGGATGGTAGAATCTTGATGGACTTAAAATAATTTAGAGTGAGCACGAGCGTGTGGGAGAGGAGAACAAACGAAGACTGACGTTTTCGGCATCCTCGATCGCTACGTCCCAATGTCCCAAACGAGCTCGTACGAGGGCTCGACTGGCGAGTGCATGATGGCTCGGGTGCGTAGAACTGGTGATTGTTCCTGACAATGATGCTTCCGTGTCTTCAAGCCGGTCCTGCTTCCAGGAATTGAATGCAGTGTCGCTGATGTCAATGAATGGTACCTGAGAGACAAAGTGATCAACGTCCGTGTCAAACGAAGAGAACGAAAGGTGGATTGGCAATAAAACCGTCTAGATACGTTATTTGATCGGACAATATATTATACTTACAGTAAAATAGGATGGAAGCAGAAAATCTCTGAGATCGCTGATGGTGATTTTCCCGCCCTCTTTGCCGACTGCGAGAAAACGGTCGTCTGGAGAGAACGCGATTGAAAGTATGTCTTGAGTGTGTTGGACGAGATCGAGGTGTGTGTGTGTGGACGTGTCCCAAAACGTGACGGTACGGTTTGCAGAGTATGCAATAAATTCCTGATGTTTTGGTAGGGCAATGCACGAGTAGTTGTTACCGGGAACTGGCCATTGCGAGACTTCTGACCCTGTGGATGCTTCGACTTCCTTGATTGTACTGTCGGATATGATGAAGAGTCGATCATTTGACCAGAGGAGACCAGTGTTGCGCCTCGAGGTTGCTTTTACTTTGATGTGTGCGAGCAAGCGGCCATCGTTGCTGTCGTAGACTCGAATGAATTTCTCAGTGGCTGTCGCGATTCGATCCCCTTTCTGCGAGTATTTCGCTGCGATCAGCCAATCCTGTTGGTCAAGTGGACCGAGCACTCGTCTACCAGTTGCGACGTCCCAGACGGTGGCTGTGCTTTTATTCGATGCCACGAGGAGTCGAGTCGAGTCGGGCGAGAAATCGAGTCCGTTGATGTCGTAGTAATCCTCCTTGAGCGCAAAGACTGTTTCGTACGACTTTGTGTCCCATACGGTCACTTCGCCGAAGAGTGTCCCCGCTGCGATCCATCTGCCATCCTTCGAGACAGCCAGACATAGGATACCCCAAAATGTTTCCATCGTTGCCATTTCCTTGCCGTCTTCCACTCGCCACACTAGAACCCCTTTGTCATGGCCGCTCACGAGATACTCGCCATTCGCGGAGAATGTCACTGCATTCGTCCGGCTGTCGACATTGATTTCGATGGGTGGGGAATGCTCTTATCCAACGATGAGCGTAAACACAGCTCCATCTTGTCAGTACGCACTGGTCATTATGGACGACTCTGTGGTCATCAGCCAATGGAGCAGAGCAATGGAGAGAGTCAACGAACAAACTGTGGTCCGTGTGCCTTCTTCGCATTCTATACACGTTGTCCTTGCTTAATATAGATCCATGCGCACACGCTCTATCACCTGCTTTCGGTGCTTGCTCACACGAGTTCCCAGCTCGGTCAAGCAGAGGCAGATCATGAGAACATAGACGATCAATCTCCTGTCGATGTTGAACCGATGAACAAGCAAACATGAGTGTCACATCTCGTTACACACTTTAAGCAACCATTTGATCCAGACGGTTGTTCGTATTCATGTTTCTGACGGAGTGCATTGGGAGCATTCATGGAGAAAGGATTCCTCGATGGAAAACATAGCCTAGCGCTGAGGACACGAGGTGATAGAGCGTGAGTACACCGGTCTATATCAAGGAAGGAAACATGTATGCAATGAAAAAAAAGGTAGACGGATGACGCGGACGGGCCTGTTCGTTGACTCTTTCCCTTGTTCTGCTACATTGTGTCGCCGATAACGACGTTGACAATGACCGGTGCGTGCTGATAGGATGGTACTGCAATTATGCTGATCATTGGACAAGAGCGCTCCCCGCTCATCGAAATCAACGTCGGTGACCAATTAAAGGCAGTTGCATTCTCGGCGAATGGCGAACGTCTCGTCAGCGGCTGGTCCGAGGGGGTCCGAGTGTGGCGAATGGAGGACGGCAAAGAAACGGCAAAGATGGCAGCGCGGGATGTCCGATGTCTCGCCGTCTCGAAGGATGGTAGATGGGTCGCAGGAGGGACATTTTTGGGCGAGCTGGTGTTGTGGGAGGCAAACTCGTACGAAAAAGTCTTCACGCACAAGGAGAACGGGGATGAAGTCGCCGGACTCGATTTCTCGCCCGACTCGACGCGCCTCGTCGTCGCATCGAAGAACTGCACGGCCACCATCTGGGATATACCAACTCGCCAACGAGCGGTCCGTCCACTCGACCACGAGGGTGGGGTCATCGCAGCGAAATACTCGCCGCAAGGTGATCGAATCGCGACAGCCACCAAGGATTCAGTTCGGGTCTATGACAGCAATGACGGCCGCTTGCTCGTGGACATCGAGCTAAAAGTAACCCCGTGCAACAACACTGGTCTCCTCTGGTCGAATGGCCAGCTCTTCGTCGTATCCGAAGGTAAAATCAAGCAACTTGAAGCATCCACCGGGTCAGCAGTTTCCGAATGGCCAGTTTCCGATACCAACTTCTGCTCGTGCATTGCCCTGTCAGAGCATGGGGAGTTTATTGCACACTCTACGAACCGTACCGTCACGTTTTGGGACACGTCGATACACGCCCAGCTCGGTCTCGTCCAACAAACTCAAGTCATACGCTCCATCGCACTCTCTCCAGACGACCGGTTTCTCGCAATTGGTGGAGAGGATGGGAAAATTACGATTGAAAGTCTGTCCCACGACACGGTAAGCATCGCGTATTGTTGGATTGCGGCTTATTGGAACGACTTCATTTTCAATCCTACCAATCCACCTTACTTTGATCATCATTCGACATGGACACTGATTGTTTTGTCTCTCAGGTACCATTCATTCATATCAGCGAAACCGCACTCAATTCCTGGAAGCAGGACCGGCTCAAAGACACGGAAGCGTCATTGACGATCACCTGTTCTATGCACCCGAGCCATCACGCACTCGCCAGCCGAGCCCTCGTACGAGCTCATTTGGGACATTGGGACACAGCGATCGACGATGCCGAAAACGTCAGTCTCGTCCCCTCTCATACGCTTATTCATGCTCACTTTGAATTACTGCAAGTCCATCAAGATTCGACCATCCATCATTGGCTACATCGCAAAGAGTGTCGCACTCATCGGCGGAGGAAAAAAGGAGGAGGGTTACCGGGTGATCGACTTCGTGTTCAGGCACTGTGATCCAATTCACGTAGATCTTCTCCTTTTGATCAAGGTGTGTATTCCCCGCGCGGTGGACCTTGGTTTCCCCTCAGCTGCTTATTTGCTTAGGCCGTCGTCCTGTTCACGGCAGGAAAGCATGACGATGCGGTATCACGTGTTGGCAACCTCATCGCTACGGTGCACCTCAACTCAATATTCTGTCTGGTTCAGGCACGTGTACAACACACTGCCGCACGGCGAATGTCACCATTGACATCCTCAGCAAGCATATATGTATCTTCTTCTCGGAAACTTGCATATGGAGAACAGCAACTACGAGAGTGCGGTACGATTGTTTGAGCGTGCACGAGACCAAATCCGATATTACGTTGGGCTTCCCCTCATTTCCATCTCATTGGTAAACTTCCTACCCCCCATCTTGCGACCTGCGGACAACAGTCATCGTCTTTGATAGATATCTGGTTGGAAGTTCAATGATCTCGGCATCACTATTCGACAGCGTCTTTGTGAAGCCCTGTATGCAGTGGGTCGTGCGAAGGATGCAGGCGAATGTCTTCTCATCCTGATAAATATCCTTGACGAAGCGGTCCATACGAGTAACCCCATCACCAACTGGGTTTTTGGTGAGTTAATGCTTCATCAGTTTAGTTGCTATGACATTCATGCGACTGTTCTCTCCTAGAGTTCAAGCTACGCTGCTACGCAAAACTTGTGCGCTTGGGAAATGCAGCAGTAGACGAACAACGACATCATGAAGCCATCACACACTATTCCGCTGCGATCACTCTCAACCCAGACTCCCCCCAAGGCCTTTTCATCAAACGAAGCAAGGCACGGATGGCCGAGGGGTTATGGGAGGACGCACTGACCGATGCAAATGAGGTGCGTCTCGTTGTCTCGTGCAAGTTCCTCCGTGTCGACGCGGAAACATCAGGCGAATGCGCGTGATCCATCATCACCATGGGGCTACGAGACTAAGCATGCGGTTTTACGTGGGGCAGCACGTTATCTCGATGCCATAGACGCGTTCGAGACGATGCTCTCAAAGCTGGACCAATCCCCTGATCCAAACATCCGTAGTGAGTTATATCCTTGATATTATGTTAAAGACAATTTATTGACATCATTTGATAGAGCGTCGTGGCCAGTACATTAGCCCATCACGCACACGAACGATAGTTCGCAAAATTGTACAGCAGACCATACGTCATTCGCCGCGCGTGCTCATCAACATATCCACTGGTCGTCTCCAGAATAAAGCCGAGCAAGCGTCTTTATTCGAATCCCTGCCACTCTTCGGCGACCTTGTATCATCAATGACGACACGCATCGACCGCGGCCGCATCAAGCGTGAAGTAAGACAGTACTTCCGATACGTCATGTTATCGCACAAGTGGGAAGAGAACGAGCCGCTGTTCCAACAAGTCATGCAAACAACAGTGTATGACCTAGATAAATCTCCGACCCATGACAAGGTACAAGTGTTCTGCAAGATTGCTCGGGATGCCGGATTCAACTGGGCATGGTGCGACACTTGCTGCATTAATACGCAGGAACATCTCGTTCTCCAGGAGGCATTGGTAGCCATGTTCAAATGGTATCGTGGCTCCGCCTTGATGATTGTCTTCCTCCGAGGTGTTCACTCTCCAGCGGAACTTGGCGATCTCGTGAACAGCATTTGGAACACTCGCGGCTGGACACTCCAGGAATACATTGCTGCCAAGGTCATCCACTTCTACACGGAGGATTGGGCTCTGTATCTGGAGCTGGAAACACCGAACCATAAAGAGTCACCGGAAATCATCTCGGAGATGGAGCAAGCCACCGGGGTGTCCGCACAGCAACTGATAGCACTTCGTCCGGGATTGAACAGCATTCGGGAAAAGCTGCGTCTAGCTTCGACCAGGCATACGACTCTGGAAGAAGATACTGCATACTCATTGCTTGGCATCTTCTCGGTTGCTGGTATACCGACAATATACGGTGAAGGGGAGAGTGCACTAGGCCGTCTCCTGGCACACATTCTCGCCGGGTCCGGAGACGCGAGTATTCTCGCATGGAGTGGGCAGTCCAGCAGCTACAATAGTTGCCTGCCTGCTCGTATCACCGTATATAGCCATCTAGCAACATCACACCTCCCGCCGCGCATCGAGGACGCCGAGATGGAAAGTATGGTCGCGACGTTGCGCGCTTCCTCACTCGATGCTGACTTGGCCCTGAGGTTATACGACCGCCTGAGCGAGCTGTCACCACCGTGGTTCACGGCGAGTCGGATGAAACTTCCATGTATCGCCTTCAAACTCCCACCTCTTTCACCCTATCGAACTACTTCAACCCGTGTTTATCGCGTGGAAACGCCCGCCTTTGGGATGGTGGAAATCAAGACAAGACAGGATCTGTCTCGACTGAATTCACTATATCTCGTTCACCCCTGGCTGGATACTCTCCTCGATCGGGAAGATACGCAGAATGGCGCATTCGTGGAGGATGACGTCGCAGAGCCATCCTCGCCCGGGACAGATGATGAAGACATCTCTGACGAAGAAATAGATGACGAGTCCTGGCTTCCTGAACTCGGATCGTCGTTGCCTCCTGCTCCTGCGGCTATGGTACCGATGGACAGGGAGACGGGAGCACTACAGCTCATCGCCCGTCTTGGACAGAAATTTGGTGCGCTCTTGTTTACGCTGGCATCGACGGGTCGACGCGCGGTGGAGTACAAGCGCGTCGCGGCCGATAGCATGATTGTTGTGCAGATTCAGGAGAACGTACCCCTGGACGAGCTTCTCGACAATGTACGCATACTGGATGTGTTGTAGTTTGCTTAGAGCGTCTCAGGTGGGTACATAGCCTGACATACCTCGACCAAAAAAAACCTTGCATCCGATGGAGCCATCCAGGATTTCTATTTTTTGCACGCGTGCTCAGCGAGTTTCTGCACATTCGTTTCTCGGACGTTTGGAGGCAAGGAACGATTATATGGGTGTATGGGTGAACATTTTACTCTGCCTCCCGCACGCTTGTCCACTTGGGGTGTAAGAGTCTATAGGATATGTTTGGCTCGTGAGTTATGGAGCACAACGCGTTGAGTTGGGCGAGAAATCGACTCCATTGACGTCATTAAAATCCTTATAAGCTGTACGAGAAGACGATTTCCCACATGTCTTTGGGTCCCAGAGGATTAGCTCGCCCCGCGTCCCCGCTGCCCATCCATCCTTCTGATCTCTATCACTTCTCCTTTTCGTCGAACGTCGTGCTTCTCTATTATAGTTATCATTGTACTCGTCGGTATTCGCGCTGCGATTTCTAGCGATCCTGACATTAGGCAAGTGGAGGGGAATTTAGTGGGTAGTGGTAGTGGTTCGACTCTCAACCGACTTTAACGCCTTATAAAAGGCACTATAGTCCCGTGTCCTGACCATGTCTTCATTGTCTTGTGAACAATGATGGAGTTTTCTAAATTTCAGTACATCGATCAAATGGTCGAATTGTTCTTACATAATATCTCCGTAGCCCACCCAAAAGAAATTCGACGTGGCGGAACCAATCAGAAAACGATGTGTCGCTCAAGGAAGAGGACCGTGACGTTTGGGTGGGGGGACACCCGAACCGCAAGGACACCATGGCCTCAAGACTTGAAGGCTCGTCTCAGAACCCCTCGTTCAATGTAATGCACACAACATCCACGTTCAAATCGCGCATTTCCACATCTTTGGTCTGCGCAGTGTATGGAACGATGGACGTGAGAAAGCCCCCGCGGCACTCTTGTGGAAAGCAAAGTTGGCGATACGTTTGGTGGGGAGAGGCCCGACGGAGCTCGAGATCTGGACAGTGACGCAATTTTCTGATTGCGTGGACATCCCATCTTGGCACTCATGGCGTCTTCGACGGCATTTGAATCGTGCGAGAGATGGCTGAAGAGGTGGACGACATGATACATATCGGTCGGATTGTTGGGCATAGCCGCATATGCTACGAGCTGTGGGTTTGAAGGAAACGTTGTGCTAATGTCAAGATTGTTAGGAATCGCGGCGCGAATACCGACGAGCATGTTGATGACTGGAACGGAGAAGCACAACGTTAGACGAAAAGGAGAACACAGAGATATGAGGGATTACAAAGAAACGCTCAGGGAACGATGAGTGCACGGGTCCTAGTAGGGGTTAAATTCATGACACCTTCGAGACCGCCGCCATCAAGTTGTTTGCCGTCTTCCACTCGCCACACTCGAACCCCATTGATATCGCCGCTCACGAGATACTTGTCATTCGCCGAGAATGTAATTGCATGTTGGACCAGGCCAGGAGGAGCTGCACTAGTACATGACTAGCTGGCAGTACTAGGTTTATACGTGTAGGTTCTGGAATCTGGCCGAAATTTTTTATTAATCAAATTCATAGGGGTAGTCAATTTGACCCCTGCTACCGCCTAGGAGGGCCTGGCCCGGATGCCCAGTCCAACCCAACTGCCAGCACAATGTGACCGGTCCCTATCAACGTTGATGTCAGTGAGTAGAAGAACCTCATGCTCTTCAAGTCGTCCGACGTTCGGAATAGACGGAGCTCCATATTGTCACTACGCACCGGCCAATGCCAACAAACAAGCCGCTAGTCCGTCTACCTTCCTTTCATTGCACACACGTCGTCCTTCAAGTTGCTTGATACAGCTCACTGCCCACACGCTCCATCACCTCACTGACCTCACCGCTTCTGTCTGGTATGTATATCGCAACCGGACTGGACGCTGAAGCGCCGACTCATGGGTTTGTTTCAGCATGGAGATTGATCATCCCACCAACTCTGCATGCTATCCACATAAGTTGATCAATGAATCGACCAAACTTCGACGTCAAGACCCAGCGAACGCAGAAGGAAGCCACGCGGGAACTGTGACTCCGATGTTTGAAACGAGCTCGCCTTCTGGTGCTCCATTCAGAGTCCTTTCCTGCATACAGTACGTCGTTCATGATCTCTCAGCGTCCCAGGATCTTGTGTCCGTCTCCTCAGTGTTGTTGAACTGGAATTCAGATCTAGCTTATAAGTTATGATATGGCCGAAGAAAAAAAACGACCCCGAGTCTGTATCGCGTTGAAACGGCTACCCCGGACGCGTGGGCGAAACTCCTGCTTTTGCACAACTCTAAACACGATACAGTATGCCATCAACGAAAACGAGACCAGGCTCGCCTTCCATACCGACCATGCATATGATTGAACGGTACGGGTCGCACGCATGGACGAGAGCACGTCTCGTTCAGCACTATTCGAGTAAACGGACTCGGACGACAAGGATATCTATTATCGATACTATACGATGCCATGCAGCGTGCTAACGTGCGTGTCGTGTTGCGTGCGTGGCAGATGGGTAAAATGGTTATCTGGGAACGTCGAACGAAAGCTTTTGATCACCGTCGATCCGCTCGCTTGGGAGCGGGTGGGTGGCTCTACCTACGAACATGATGGTATCGTTACGTGGCGATTCAGGACTCTAGAGTCTCGGAAAACTGAGCTCTTATGCTCATATAACCCATCTTATCTTATCGCTATCCAGACTATTGCCTCGTGACAAAACGCTAAAACGATCAATCTAATACGATCAGAAGGCAAGCGTGTTCGCAAAACGTACTTTTCTTGATGCCGGCATCGTGGCATGTTGCGCGCCGCGGCGCCAGAGAGAACGAAAAAAAAGACGTTTTGACGTGGTGGTAGTATAGAAGGCCCCGAACATCTAGTAGCTATTCCGAAAAAATGTTGCACGTCATCCCTTCAAGCATTCGACAACGTCAACGCACCCATGTCAATATTAATGTACGTACGTCCCAGCAACGACGACAGGGGGCTTTCGGTCAAGGAACGCCATACATTATTACATCGTGTCTTTGAGACAACAGTTTTAAAAAAAAGTAACAATGAAGGTCATCAGCGAGGAGCCAAAGAAAAACCGACTTCAACAACCGCACGCACGTCCACATCTCTCGCCCCCCTCGACGCAGCACAGCGCGCATCAACGCACGGCGTCCATCGCCGTCTGCATCATCTCGCTCACCGTCGGCGCGACCCCCACCCGTTGTCTCTTCGCCTTTTCCTCTTCTTTCACTGCCTGCTCCATCGCATCCCCACTATTCCCCGCTACACCATCGTCGTCGCCGTCGCCGTCACCCCCCAACCCCCCCTCCCCCTCCTTTCGCTTCCCTGCCAGATACGCCAAGTACTTCAAACTATGCTTCACCACCGGCGCCCGTGCGACGTGCAGCGGCGGCGCCGCGAACCACAACACCTCGTTCGTCTCCGGCGAACGATCAAAGTAGGCGGCTAGGGGTACCCCGCAAAGTGTGTCAGCACCGAATCCACCGCCAAAAAAAAAAAAAAAAAAAAACAATACGCAACTCGTTTCGGGCGGCAACTTGTCCACGATGGGTGGAACGGTCAAGATGCCCGCGGCCGTCAACATGCTTCGGTCTTTCGTGTCGCCACTCCCACTCCCGCCGCCAGCGGCATACGCCTTGGAAACCTGTCCGTGAGCGAGCCCAGGCGTCTGCGTTGGCATTGGCATTTGCGGCATCGTAGGTATCGTCGCCGGCATGGCCGTCTTCGTCAAGACGGTACTCGAACCCGCTTCCGTCCCCGTCCCTGGATTCCGCCTTGTCCGCTTCCGACCCGTTCCACCCCCCTCGGTCTTCTCCCCTTCCACCTTCTCCAACGGCTCCCCAATCCCCCCAGGTCCCTTGACCACACCACCACCAGTCGCACCGACAAACGGACTCGGCACCTTGGCGGGATACACCACCCTCTCAAACCCATAAATCGGCATAAAGTCGTCCTTTTTCCTCACCTCCTCCGGTATACAACTCGCCCAATTCTTGATCTTGACAAACACCCGCTCTCGCTCGTTGTACCGAGAGTGGCACACGTAGAGCGGCCATCCAGGATACCAAAAGGGGGGACGAGGACGTCCGCGGATATGTCGGGCGGTGAATTGAACGGCGATTTTTTCGAGAACATCTTCCACGGGGTGGTCTGCGAAGAGGCCTTTTTTTTACATTTTACATTTCATTTTCAGTTTTTTTGTTCGACGTTCGTATGTTCGACGTTGGTTCCGAAGTTCATTTTGTAAGAATGGCGATGGGCATGGCTCATTTAGCAATACGAAACGATCCACATCGGTGAAATAACATACTCGTTTTAAATACTTCCTTGTCCATGAATTGGGTATGTGCCGGGTGGAACGTCTACGTCATCACGGTGGATAAGAAAAAGAAAAGAAACGCAGAGGGGTGGATTTACCTGTTCAGGTCGGTAATACCAGCAAATCGAAAGACCCGGTTGACCCTTCTTCGAACTGTCCCATTTCCAAACGTCAGCCTCTCGCCACAAAGAAGAAGGAAATAAAATAAAATAAAATGCGAAAAAAAGCTAACAAGGCAGCAAGGAAGAAGAGAAGGAACGAGAACCACCCACGCTTCATCCGAGATCCAACACTTGAACACATGCCCCACAATCGGTCGACTCGGATCGTCCGGATTGCTCAAATGTAGCCAATCCGCCAGTCGAATCGTCCATCCCTTGTAGTGCACCTCGTCCACGAAGGTACGATCTTTTGTCGAGACGCGAAAGGTGGTGATGCCAGGCACCCCGTCGGCGTCGGCTGTGGCGTGCATGGGGCGGGCGGTGCCGGGGCCGGCGCGGATGGAGGCAAAGTGGGTGGGAGAAGTGTAGGGGGGACCAACGGGGGGAGAGGGGGAGGTAAGTGCCTGGTAGAGTCGCTAGCGAATCATTTCCGATGCGCGTATGCATATGCGTGTATGGGAGTGTATTGTGCGCGTGTGGTGCCAATCCATACATCATCATTCATGATCCAAAGAATACGTCAAGGGATATGATGACCTTACCTGGAGGATCAGCACACGGCCATAGGACTCCGTACACGGTTCGTACCACCTTCGTCCTTTTTCAAACAGCCGTGCCATGTCGATATCAAACTCTTTCGAAGACGCGTACGATGTTGATCGGACACGTCCCTACAAACCCTTGTGGTCAGCACCCCCAACGCAGGCAACACAGCGCACAAATACACACACCTCGATCAGGTTCAGGGACAAGGGTGACTAGGTGTGGAAAAAATGGTATTGGACACGAACAGGGTGATCGGATGTCCTTACCTGGTAGGATAAAAGGGGCAATGTAGGCTCCTCGGGAACAGCTTCAAGTGCAACAGCCAAACGATTTCCGCTGCAGAACATGGGTTCATTTTACGACTTGTTCAGCCACAAAATAAAATAACATAAAAGGATCACCGGCAAGACGTACACGTTGTCTTTGTGACTCTTGATCGCCAGCACGATTTCCAATCGACGCTCCTATATGCGTAATAACCCATGTCATCATCACAAGTTCGAATCAAAAAGAGAATAGGAAAAAACACAGAAAGACGCGACTCGAAGGGGAAAGAAGCCTCTGCTGCGCGTATCATGATGGGGGGAAAATAAGAACACACCTGGGTCACCTCGGACATCCATCCCAGATCCCCAAAGCCTTCCCAACGGGGCAAACTTTTCTCGAGCTGGCGGATGATCGCCTCGCTATCACCGTCTCTGTCTTCTCCGGCGCCAGCACCTGCCGTCGTGTCTACCTGGCTGTCCGGTTCAGGCGACACGCCTTGCACGTCTACATCCATCAAGTCGGGCGAGGAGGGGCGGACGGGCGGTGTGCCGCGTCGTGGCGCGAGTTTGGGGGGCGCGTGTGTGTTTGTGGTCGTGCTTCCAGACGCCAAGACGGCAGCTTCTGCGGTCTTCCTGTGTTTGGTAGTAAGATGGGTGGATTGGGACGGATCAGACCGCGGCGGAGCAGTTGGAAGGGTTCCGTGAACCTTTTGAGGCGAGGAAGGGGGTGGTGAGTGGCGTGGTGTCGGAAGCACCGGTCGCTTCTGCCATTCAGTTTCCAACACGGTCTACGAAAACGGAAGGGACTGTCAGATCGGGGTTTGTGAGGGAGAAACAAGGGAAAGAAAGGGGCGGGGCAAAGAAAAGTGGAAGGGAATTTGGGACATCCGTGGTGGTCCTCGGAAAATGCACGCACGGGAACGCTGCGATTGATGACTCACTTTGAGGGTTTCGGCATCTGATGCAATTTGACTACCTGGTTCATTGTAAAATAGGGCGTTCCAGAACACGAGGGATAGGTCGGTATACGCGTTGATTGGGTCCTTGTACCGGTTTTTGTCCACGCTGGCTCTCACGCCATTGATACAGCGTGGTTCGGGAATGACCTAGAATGAAGAAAGGATGACGAGAGAGAGGGATGGCGTATGTACGTGGTGTGTTTGTCTCTAAAGCAGGAAAAGATGTGGATCGAATAAAGTACCTCGTAATACTCGGGCCAGCCCGCCCTATCCACTAACTCCATGAACATGCCCGAGAGTTGACGTTTACCACGCGCCGGGGTTGTGGATACGAGAATATCGATAATTTCCTCTATGGCAGCCTTTTGCGTGGACGTAATTGGCATTTCTGAAGCAAAGTCGAAGGAAGGGAGTATTACGGCGGTCGCTGGGCGATGTGATCATGTAATGTTCGGAGAGCGAGGTTGTTTGGTCGCGTTTGGCAAGAGCTTTGGAATCTAACAAGGACAAACACACGTCCGCGATCGGGTTGGGCTGGTTCCAGTTGTGATCGCTCTCAGTTGCAGAACGGGATGTGCATGGGTGGAGAGAATCGCGGCTTCGAATAGCATCTTGTCCCTGCCCCTGTTTTCCGGATCGTATGTACTGTCGATGGGCCACGCGGTGTCGCGAGGCATCCCGGACGTTCGCGCATGTCTTTTTTTGCAACAAACGCCGGGATCGTCGCTGAACGTGGTGACCTTGTGTGGCCTGATAGAACCCTCGCTGTCCGCGCAGAAAAGGGAAATCGATGCTCGAACAAAAGCAGACGATGAGTCAAGGCACGAGGCAAGGGTCGGCCAGAGATGGTATTCCCCGTTTCCGCCGTGATCCGGGTGGGATGAATGGGATCGGTTGACGGGGATGGATCTCTGTGGGTCTTATCTGGTTGCAACTGAACGGCGCCCATCAAATCACGATCGATGTGCGAAGTCTGTGTAGAGCTAGGGGGGAGGGGGGGAACGCGTGTTGAGGCTTCGAATGGCGCCTTCGGAGGGGGGGGAACGGGCATTCGACGAGGAGGTGGTCACAGTCTGAGACCGCCGCTGAAGTTGAATGCTAATTTTCTCTTTTCTCGTAAAGCAGCGTCTTGAACGCTGACCATGTCTTCCTGGCGACGACCGTATATATAGAACCGCACCCGGTCCAGCAGTCCATGGGGGCGCGCGGCGCGGGGGCGCGGGGGGGGGCGGGGGCG
>JBBPRS010000082.1:0-74538 GCA_038093155.1 Boletus huronensis | reverse complement strand
CTTCCTCTAAAGGGATCCACTCCGTCCTCTCCCCTTAGTTCACCAAGGGCTAGTCCCCTTGCTATTCCCAGTCTTAGTTAGGTGTTGGTTTGGTTTGCCCTAGGCTTAGATCAGCCCTTTGGAGCCATTTCACTATGCCCAAGAGCAACTTTATATGTATTGTAACGGCATACTACCGTGTAAGCAAACATGGGCCTGGTGTTTGTCCAGAGAGCATAGACAGCTTCAAGTCAGGGTAGCATATCCTCAACAAGTGATCTGTGCGGCAACTACCATGATGGGCTAGATTTACACTTTCTGCACTTTTCACAAGTTGTGAGGATGTGGGAATGGGGGTGCGATGTCCGAGCACGTCAGGGAATGACCCCGTGCAATGTTCAGGACCGAGAGTGGGAATGAGAGTGACAACGGTGGGAGCAGAATAGACCCGACTGAAGGCAAGTGGAGTGAGAGCGGAGTACTGGGTGGCGAAGTCACTTGGTAATGGTACGTATGATGGATAAGAGGGGATGGAGCAGGGGTCAAAGTGACCGGCGCTGTAAGTAACTTTGGTTAAATGTCAGGAACACTAACTAGATGCTCATAGTGAGCGATGAAAGACAGATGAATGATATAACCAAAGTTAAGGAAATACATGAGAGGACAGTCATCCTTATATAATACTGACTACTGTGCACGGACCAGGTTAGGGCTGGCATCTGAGTTCTAATATACTACTCATGTTTAACACGTGGTATGATGTAGATGGTTCTAGACTACGATGTCATCATCTGGATTGCTTATGTAATAGATGTGATATTGTGAAGAGAGAGAAAAAGATAAGAATCCTCACAAGGACCACATAAACCACAGCGAGGACCGCGTAAACCGCGGCGAGGATCACATAAAGTGCGGTGGGAATAAATGTGCAGATTTAACGCCATAGCTTCCCACAGTGCTAACCGCGCAATGATGGCCTCAAGCGAAGAACAAGGTATTACAGACTTATGTAGCTGCCATATCCGTCACGATGCTGAACAGCTTTTGTCCTTGTCAGTGGAACGTGGATTCCAACTTTATTCTCGTCTTGTATCGTTCTCATCGGCCTCGAGCTTGATTCCGACTTTGTCCGATCAAAGATGAGTTAACGTTCACTGCCTGATCCTTAACGTTCTATTCCGGGTTTAGCCGAGCGATGTTGAACGTTGAACGTTTTGACACTGCCCATACCTTCTCGGCGTTCCCCAGCGAATCTGGTGACTGCCCCGTTCCAGAAAGAACTGATACCGAAATCAATTCTCAGCAGATGTTCTTGCGCACGGCCCGGCACTGGAGAAAATATGGAGGTCGCGTGGGGCCCGCGCGGATGAAATGACTCCTGGAATAGCGTGCATTGGCGTCAATGAATACTGGAAAAGACTTAAAAAGCTGATTGGGGGACTAGACGCGTTATATCCACCCCGTCTCTCCGATATGTCCGATATGTACCTCCAACTTGAACAGATCACATTCTGCCAAGGTTGGTTATGCCTTGCGTACTTTTGATCGTCGGGGGCGCTCAATCTATTGTTCTATCAGTTGCAAGCGCTGCCGCACTGCTATATGATTATCGTAGGCTTAGGCTATCATCTGTGATATTTTTAATTGATTGATGTGTTTGTCGATCGCCATAGTGCTTGCGTTCGGGAGTGAGGTGAGGTTTAGTTATCCCCAGATCTCGGCAAAATACTGATATGTTGGTTAGGTTAACCTTATCTGGGTAGGTGAGGTTCTTGCATAGTCCTTCCCTGGACTAATGGTGCAAAGGCTAGAGAATGGAATCTGGTCACGCTACTGTACGCGATCGTGCGATACTTGAGTTTTTTCTTGATATTGTACGTCCGCAAAGCTTATGAGGGACTTGATTGAGTTAACTACTAGATTTCAGGGATAACATTCTCTGTAAGGAATTTTGCACCATCCCCTTGTTTGAAGTACTCACAAACGTAGACATGGGTAACGTGATTTGGAGTCCGAACGTGAGTTGTTTTGTATCTACTATGCTATATAGTTCTGGCACATCTGATTGAATTTGACTGGTAGGAGTAAGAAGCTCTTTGGTGCATCCTGAAGAAGGATCTAACTATCTAACCATTTATTTTTCTATTCCAGATGTAGGCTATGTTAATTTCTCAGTGATTCGGCGCGACTGACAGATGGTGGTGGACCGTCAGGTCTCGCATGGTATCAAATTCGTATGTGGGGTCCATACGTCTTTCGGGTCGCAATGGACAGTACGTCGTTCGACTTTTGTACTCCGTTGGCACTATGGTCTGACGTCGTATTCATAGTAATTATGATGAAAAGGATATACGCTCTGAGCTGCGGTTCGAGGGGCTTTTTGAATTCGCCTAAATGGGTCCGAGCCATCATGGCGACCGCCTTTATTGCGAAATATGCTGCGTCTGTCACCATGTTGTTACTGGCTATAGGTCCCGGCAGTCATCTTACTTGTAAGTGCTGGTCGCAGAAACCTGCCAGATACTCACAAGAAGCTTGTTATGCAGCCATCGAAGGCAATTTTTCAGGCACCTATGTGTGCGGTACCATGATTCCGTTGTCGACCCTCTTGATATCTTCACAATTCCCTACACTGGGTTTTGAGGTCTTGCTGTTTGGTCTCGCGTTTAGGTATTTCGTTGCTGATGTTTGGGGATTTTGGCGTTCCAAAGAACCCAAAATATGGAAAATGAGCGACCTTGTGCA
Source organism: Boletus huronensis (assembly GCA_038093155.1). Classification (NCBI taxonomy): domain Eukaryota; kingdom Fungi; phylum Basidiomycota; class Agaricomycetes; order Boletales; family Boletaceae; genus Boletus; species Boletus huronensis. Next base: position 71,814 of record JBBPRS010000082.1, on the reverse strand, counting down.
AATCTTGGTTCGGGACAGCACAATTTATTTTGCGATGTACGTCTACACTGTTAATCGATCCCTTGACCAATCTCATATAATATTCTCAGTAATGTCGTGGCTACCGTCTTGGACGTTGGAAACTATGAAACTTCTGGACCGGTGAGTAGATAATTCAAAGTTTCAATGCCAAAGCTCACGTGTATGTACCAAATCGACACTACAGAATGTCTACATAGCTATATCGATGGCGCTACAGGCCTTCCTTCCATATTGTTTCGCCCCTCGGCTAGTCCTCAATGTGAAACAGGAACACAAAAATAGGGTGCATATGAGCGGATTCGACGGGCCGCTCAGCGACATACGGTTCAACGAGGGTCTCAGCCAGCCCCCACAAGGCGTGCGGCAAGTCGAATATTTTGCATAAACAATAGATTAGACTGTTTTGTGGGTGTCTACGAGTCGAAGCGAATTTAAGGGTATAGATGTTTGCATCACTGAATTAAAACGACTGCCAGGAGTGTGTCGGGTAGCCCATAATGCCCAAGTCCTACCACAACGTTTAGGTAAGAACGCTGTCATTTAATCTCGAAGTTTTTAGGGACTAGGAGTATCAACTGATGTCGATCGAAATTTGGGTAGTTGTGATTTATCATCGGACGCATGCATTGATCATTTTAATCCGCGCCTCGATAGCATAGGAACGACTCTCATGCATTGGAAATAGAGATCATCCAATCAATAACACCTAGAAAGTCATTCAGCTATCAATAATACATCACATCGCTGCTACGTACCGAGGGGAAATAAAAAATCTCAAACTGCTGATGGGACCTCGAGGTATTCAACACACGTAGGCCCATTAAAGGCTATGATAATGCGTCGAAGCGGTATCACGCCCGGCCGAAGCAACGTATAAGTAATACTAGGGCTAATCGATGCCCTATCAAATCGAGATGCGGACCTTTCAAACCTCTTTCGCAAGGTCTAAGACCTTGTCCCACGAGAGGTGATCATCAACCGTCGCCCGGGCTCTCTGGTCTTCCTCCCTCCTCGCGTACACAAAGCGCTTGATGGCCAAAGTCATCTGCCATAGGCAAGTTGCTGCAAGGATCTTGCCTATACTTGTCCCATGGCCTGTCATCAGGACCCTCTTGATTTTCTCTTCTTCGTTATCAACCTTCTTATTCCAATGCTCACACTGGATTGTAAACAATGTCTTATTCCGAGTCCCTCTGGATAGCGCATCGTAGGGCAGACGGTTATGGTCTTGCAACAGAAATCGTTTGGTGGGAGACCTAGGACAAGGGTAGATGAACCTGGTGGTGCGAAACCGTAATAGCGACGTCTGCTAGCGGCCTGGACGAGGCGAGTAAGAGTATGGTAGTCCTCGGGTGGGGAAAGAGTCATCAATAGACAAAAATCAAACCCGAGCAGAATGTTAGCGTAACTTGCCGAAGTACGCAGCTGTGATCCGATACGGCGCCATCCATGATCATAAGAATTTGTAGGGGAGACGATGTAGTCGAATGTAACCTGAGCTGCCTGGAGCGGAATCACGGATTCGACAGTGCTCTCGAGGAAGGAGAAGTGTTCGACATCTTGTAGCTGGAGGTGTTCGACGAAAGCGCGCCGCCATTCTTCAATGATTGCGTCTCTGCCCAGAGGTCAATCAAAATAAAAGAAACGTATGTGATAACCTTCCTAATAGTTTTACGGTGACGATATTATGTAAGCACTATTAATAAACTTTGGATTGGTCAGCGGAAGTCAAGTGGTATGTATGACGTACAGCAACGGACTCAATGGCAATACACAATGTTTATTTGGTCGTCGCGGTTTCTCCCTATATTATCTCGTCCGAGTCTGTGCTCATGCCAGACGATCAACTTCGAGAAGATGGCCATCGATCAGTTCGGCCGCATATTCAAGTGGTATGGTCAGAGGAAACACAGCCAATTGCCAGTCATCGCGCTACCCGTCATTCTTCAAACAACACCTCAGGAGAAGCAGCGGACAAAGAAAGGCCTGTTCATCCAAATGCCTTCAGCAGCGAAAAAAACGCTGCAGTGGCTTCTCCTGCTAAATCAGTACCGTTCTGGCATCCTGCAAACCTTCCGCCCACATTACAGTGGATACCTGCGAATTGGACTTGGTCGAAATGGAAACCAGTTTTGCGAAGTGCCTTGGCTGCTTGGATTTGTCTCTTGTTATTTCTTATCCAGACGACACTGAACGTGATGGGACAAGTGGGTGTTTTCCATTCTTGTTTCCCTTACGCTTGATCTGAGGAACTTACAGGCAGCGTTCCTGATCATCATTGGTAAAGTATTAGAGGATCTGTCCCGAGTCATTATCGGAACTGATTGTTGACGCATAGCGTCATTTCTCTCTCCTCCAAGTGACCCGTTTGTTGCCGTGCTTCAGCGGGAGCTTGGAATCCTATCGTTCGCAGCATCTGGATGGGCGTTAGTGGTTTTACAACACTTAAAATGTGACTCGGCAACTAATTTTTTCCCCAGTTGGTCCTGTCTGGGCATCAAGTTGGCAGACATTGCGCGTTTTAATAAGGACCCTACTGCGTCTCTCGCAAATATCACCGCTGGCCAGTACATTGAACCCGCTGTAAGTAGGTTTGTAGACTATCGTCAACGCCTGTGGTTTACATGTGTAAATATAGCCCACTGTCATAATGGCTGTATTTCTCTTCGTTGGAAGCAGCTTTTTCTTATATATGAAATCGCGCATGAGCCCTGGGCCACTCACCTTCGCATGTATTTTCGGGTGTGTATGTGTCGGTGAGAGACAATAGTTACCCATTCGTTCAATATCAGCTAACAAAAGGTGGTCCAGACATTTCTCTGACCACAGCTATTTTGTTTCCATACCCCTACTACATGGTTCGTCAATCAACTATGTACTCATACACGATTGACACGGTGTTAGATTGGACAAATGATTGTTCTTCCACTGACTTTCCATTCAGCCGTTGCTCTAATTCTATCCCTTGGGTTATTCCCAACTTCTGAATCAGCCATATTCACTATGCGTCTACAAGACGTGTTGTCATCTCTTGTCTCCGCGACCAAGGAACACCGCCAGCGTCTACAGCAAGATGTTACTGCTTCCGACTTTTCTACAACCCCAATCATCGCAGCTATCAGCAAAGCGGAAGGTGCACTTGCCATGCTTGCATCTGCCGCTCATCTGCAAAAGCTCGATGTTATTTACTCTCGCTTTGCACCTACTGATTATACTCAACTTCATTCTTTAACGAGACAACTCATTGTCAAAGCAAGCGGCATGAGTATGTACTATACACTGATCGACCCAACAAGAGAGAGATTTCCCATTACCCCTGCTCCATCAACTCCTGCTACACCTATATTGTCTTCCCCGTCTCATTCTCGACCTCCATCTCCAGGCCACGACCGACCGCCTACCCATGCGGAAAAGGTGGATGCTCGTGAATCCTTGGATAATGGGACGAAGGGGCACTCGTCTCACCGCCATCATTCCGCTCCACAAGTGCATCACCGCACGGGAATCCTCCATCGCAAACGACCACATTCGCCGCACAGGCACACTACCTCCCATCACTCCACTCGCTTGCACAGTTCACTTCTTCATTTGACATTATCTCGCGCTGCAAGAACGGAGTCGGCCGTAGGGGTTTTTGAATCTCTCCATTATTTCAACCTCGAAGCAACGCACATGTCCCACCCAGACTCAGAAGCGCACATTGCAAGGGCCACTCAGCTATTGAGCACCAGCTGTCAGGACTTGCTCAAAAGCTGCGAGCACGGGCTCCAAGGCGCATGCGACTGGCTTGGTTCTGTCCTAGACAACCGCTTCGATTTCTGGGTAGGCGGAGAGGAAAAGCAAGGAATCCGCATAGACAGGATCAAGAAATACGAGGACCTGCATCACAAATTGTCGTTGAATTTGGATGAATTTACGAACAAAAAAAGGTTTTTCTCGTGTTCAAATGGCACGTCACGGGCGCTAATGGTTATGACTCAAAGATTCACCGTCCTCAATCCTTACCGAGCCATGTTCTCTTCCGCTGATGACACGTTGGCGGAGCGCGAAATCACACCTCATAGACATCTTTTTCACTGCTATGTCTATCAGTATCATTTGATGCAGTTTGCTACGAGCATCCAAGCCGTGGTAAGTGAAAGCATAACCATGTTCTCTTCAAAGAAGGTTAATCTATTTTATCAGCTCGGCGAGATAATTCGACTGGAAACCGAGAGAAAAGCTCCAAGAGTATGGTTCCCTAGGATCCATTGGTCTGGGTTGGTACCCCTGACGACATGGGAGCCCTCCGAGATGGTGGAGAGAGATGACGACGAGAATCCCGGTGTGTTTCTCTTGCTATTTGCGTACTAGAGTTCTGACCGACCCTTAATGGCTGTCAGATATGATTCCTGGCTTGGATCCGACGTCGCTAACGGACCTCGGACATGCAATCCGTCGAGATCCTGATGCCTTGCCTCCCCGAAATGCACTGGAGAGGACTGTGAACTGGATGTACCATATAGCGACAGAGATAGGAGGGGGAAATGCCCTTTTCGCCCTAAAAGCCGGTATATTGACAAGTGAGACATTCCGTTCATTTCCTTGACCAGACGAATTCAGATACTGGCTTGATTATAGTCATTCTAGCGTTGCCGTCGTTCCTCGAGTCATCCGCATATTACGCATATAGTGAGTATGTTTAACAGTTTTACTTCACATTGGCTAACCACGATCGCAAGAAAACAAGTTTGTATGGGCTATGTGAGTTCGTGTACTACTTATGTTGCGAGTTTTGGCTCAATGTAAACAGCATCATGGGCCAGCTTACTATTTCTCGATTCCGCGGGGACACTACTTTTGGGCTTGTAGCGCGGATAATCAGCACCTTCGTCGGAGGAATCATTGGTACTATAATGTGGTTCGTGCCCTTCTAAATTTTGTGCGTACAACGTGACCTGATGACCACACACCAGGTATATATCAACAGGATCTGGCCAAGGAAACGCCCTCGGTTTGGCAGCCGTATGTTTTGTCTGTTTCCCTTTTTTTTTCTTCGTCTGCCTCTATTGGCCTGTTGCTCCGATGACCAACTTGATCATATGGGTTACGACTGCTTTGGTACGTCAAGTGACTATACTATCGCTCTTGTGTTTTAAGACCTGACTAAGACTGAAAGGTTTTTGGATACTCGTATCAAGATACACATCTTACTTCAGCATCCTCGCCAGGATACGGCATTGATGTTGCTTGGGTATATCTTGCTGTCAAATTGTTTACCATCTTTTTCTTATCCCCTTGAACAGAAACGATTTGTCCTTGTGACAGTCGGTGTGGTGGCTGCTGGGTAATTTTTTCCCTCACGCCAATTCCTCTATGTTGAGTGCTTGCGTAGCATCTTCTCGTTCCTCCCTCCCTCGACGACAATTCGTCTGTATCAACGAAAGACCTTGGCCACCACCGCGGCAGAGATCGGGTCCGTGTACTGTTCCGTGATCTCATTCGCAAACACGAAGGAGGAGGGCAAAACAACTGCAATTGTTCAACACATTCTTGCTATCCTAAGCAAATTGAAGAGGTCTATCGTGTCAAAACAAAATGCTGTGTATGAGGTTTGTCCACGATATTCACTATGTTTTACATTCATGTGCTCATGTCTTACAGTTCTCACTCCGGGGTAAATGGCCCGCTGAGAGGTATCAACGGATTCTGGAGTTGCAGATGTGCGGTATCTCCCTTCGGCCAGTCCTATTCGGTTGCTCATGGACTTGTACTCGTACAGCCAAATAACAAATCTATTGTCTCATTTGGCATCGGTCCTAGAGCAAATGGAGCCTGCATGGGCACACGCGTTCTTGAAGCGGACACGGATGTCGGATGCGGACTTCCAGGGCGATGTGTTGGCCGTCATGAGTACGTGGCTCCCACTTCCTCGCCGAGAGCTCCCTGAACGGCTTCGTTAGGTCTGATATCATCCTCTCTTCGGACTGGAAGTCCCCTTCCCCAAGTAACACCATGCCCGCTCCTCAATCGTTTCATGAAGCGTCATCATGGTTTGAACGTCGTACATGAGGAATCCGAAGAAGACTTTGGTTTGCCAAAAGTGTTGACAGAAGAAACGCTCGAGAGCTTGCAGTATTTGTACGTCACCGCCCTCCTCTCTTCCTTTTTCCATCGCCGAGCACGCCATCGCAGGATTTTCTGTGTCGGTGTGTCGACCGCGTTTGGTATCGTGACGCGTCTGGACAAGTTGATGGTTGCGGTCAAGGAATTGGTTGGGGAACAGTACCATATCGATGGGATTGGTCTTCCGTCGTATTATCGCCGAGCGCACGGGGTGGAGGAGATGCGCTCCCCCGTGTCAACGGCGATACCTGGATCGAGCGAGTAGTAAAACCATGCTATATTGTAAGACAATGATGTATCTTCATTCGTTGCTAGCGTTTTTTTGACGATCGTTCTTTGTATTATGAAATGTAACGCGATGGTCTGTTCTATCATGGATCCTTGTGAAGGATCGTGTCGAGATAATGGACAAGAATGATATGATACCACGATGGCGGTAGGAAAACCACAGACGCACGCGCGTATGGATGTGATAGTCACGATGATGATCGATGATGCACGCGACGGTCACTTCTACCCAATGTGACTGCCTTGTAACTTCGAGGCATATACCATTTTTTTCCTTTCCCGCTTGCACTCTCATCTGCATTGTCGTTCCACCAGCCCAATATCACGAACAGGCACGCGTAACACACAACCCCGGTTGCGTGGTGCTCCAAAATGCCAACTGGTTCTAGTTCTACATCCGGTCGATTCTTGGGTCAGCAGTCTCATACTCAGGCTTGGAACAATCTGTCTGGTGGTTAGTCTCTTCGAAGTCGATTTACGACTTTGCCATTTGCTGTTCCTACGTTTGTCATTCAAGACGTCGGGAAAAGTCATCGTCAATACTCCCCGGGCCGGCCAAAGCCCTCCGCTCCAGCAGGCAAAGGACCACGACTGACCTAGCATGCCTGTGGGCTTAACGGGGCCGAACCCCGCCAGACTCGTCGCTGAGCAAGAAGCGAAACCCGCCAACGTACCTGGGACCTCTCTTCAGGATCTACATGATCAACTCGACAAACACATCCCAACCATCATGGCTGCATTACAACGCTTACGTTCGCCCTGGTACCCTTCGTGTTCTTCCGGCTTACCCTCGTTGGTGTACTCGAACGCCGGGATGGGTGACAACTTTCTCACAAGGAGATACGCCTTACTTGTTGGCTAATCGGTATCATCTATGTCGCTCTCCGTAAAGCTACATCAGTATTGATGTTACTATCCTCCTTGCCAAGGTCATTCACACGGTGAGTGCACGACCATTCGAATCGTCGAGTCGGTGCATCGACCTTACTGTTGCATCCAATATCGATGGAGTGAACCTCACCTTTTCGGTGTCGCTCGCCGTTTTGCTCTGGCAACAAGTTTTGATGCAAAACAAGATGCAGGAGAAGGGGAATTTGCAACCCCTCACCGCTGCTTGTGATGGTCGCAGTTGTGCTCGGCGTCGTTTCTACAGAGGCGGAGTTGCATCATCTGGTCAGAAGGATCTGTGAACGTGATCAGGTTAGAACTCACATGACTATGCGGAATGTCACTGGATACTTGACACAAGATGAGCCGTTGAAATTAAGTTGACGTTTTAATACCATGGAGTCGGCGGGTTTTTTTGCAGTGATCAACTGGGAGTCAAACCTCCGGGAGGATCCCGTGGATGGTACTAATCCGAGAGGGACGGCGGTACTGGTAAACGGGATACTCTGATTTGCGGAGCGCGCGAGGAACCCCAGTCGTGCAGGGAAGTGCCGCGTGGAAAGAGGCGCGAGAGAACACGAACTTGAAGGAGGGGGAGGAGGCGAGTGAGTGAGGGTGAATTGAAGAAGAATGGGGAAGAGAACAAACGGTGCATACTTGTATAAGAATGGGCCACAGAAGTGTGAAGACCTAACAAAGAACTTCGCTCGTGGAGCCGCCGGCGCCGGGAGCCTTGGCAGTAAACATTCCTGCACATCTAGTTCTGCGCTAGGATAGATCAACGGTCACCACACAATTGGCCTCGAGACAGGCAAGCGCTTCAAGTCCCACTGGCACTGATATTATGTAGGGGTATTAACATAGTTCCGGTGGATGGAAAACGTCTCCCCTCGCGAGCGGAAAGCAGAACGTGATGCTGAGCCTTCGTTTGATGGTCGTCTAGTTTCAAACATAGATGCCAACGGCCGTCAGCATTCTGCAGGGGAATATTCACACTTTACCGATTGTACTGCTCCCTGTTCGTACTCCTCCAGATCGTCTCAATTCCCTCGACATTTTAGTGAATATTAGACCACTATGACATCGACGATGGATATACCATATCGACCCACAGTCAATCGGTCGGCGAAGGCGACAACAGAAAGCTTGACCTAGAACACGGCGAAGTCAGTGTTATTGTAAGATAGAAGATCATTAGAAGTACATGTCAGTTTCCCTCACGAACTCTGAGAAGCAGAAAAGACGCAGCGCATACAGAATCAATAGTGGTTCTGAGAAGCCTTGCTGGTCTTTTGCATTGTTTATGTTACCAGTACTAGTAAGAATACTCTGCAGCGCGGATTGCAAATGGTGTACAATTATTTCCAGAGTAAGAGGGAGATAGGATGCAAGCTCCGGTTCAACAATGAATCTGTGCCTCGATCTGGAAACATAATAAACAGGTTACTCGATCCGTTCACCTCGCCAAAGGAAACTGCGGCATGGGGCGAGCTATAGAAAACACTCCGCGAGTATTGTTGGCGGGACGATCAACGTGAGAAATACTTGGAAGCTGGGCTGAGCCGCTGTTAAAAGTATCGCCGAAGGACCCTTTCCTATCACTGTCCATCACCGGCACCTCGGATCACCTGGTGACTAGCAGCAAGGCAGAGAGGACAGCCATCAGAAGGAGGCACCCTTGTTAATTGCCCTGACCTCCGTTTTCTTATTCTCCATACCTGGTTTCACACTGGGATCTTGAACAGCAACCTCAAGCCCAACGTCATCTGCGATGTAAAAGGGATCATCCTCGAATGTGGGATGCACACAGCAAGGAAGAGCGTCGCACGGCGAACCAAATTCGTTTTGTTGCGCTTCGAAGAGCACAGGAACGTCTTGTCTAAGAATGGGAACAATGCAGCGCCGCGAATCTGCCATTTACTGCATACACTGGCATAGGGATGGGAATACCCTGTGCTCCTGCTTGCCGCTCAGCGCTCAGTACTCAGTATCCACTTGGGGTGAGGAGTCAGCGCTTCAGCACCGTGGCCAGTAAAATATATTCACACGTCACAATAGGTACAGAACCCGACCTTCGCGAATACCAGATCTCCCAAATTAGGGCAGCAGAGGGAATCCTGTTTGAGGAGTAATCCTCGGGATGTATGCCAAAGCCGTTTGTATTAGGAGCTTCGGTGTACTCGCGAAGGAAACCGAGAATCTGTGTGCGAACAACTAATTGTGTGCATGTGTCAGGCTCACCTTGGTAACGAACGAAGTGAGACATTCGCATGCAACACAGCATGCAAGATCATGTCAGTAACCTCAAGATCAAGCCATGTAAGTCCCCCAGGCTTCGTTTTTTTGCCCTCTAGACTGTAGCAGTTGACGGTGTTGAGTTTACTACTAGGCCACCGAACATACAGGAGAGGCTTCCCCCCGACATACTAGTATTAGTCCCAACGCATCGAGCATCCACATCCCAACTTTATTGCTGCCAACGCTACAGCATGCCAAAGGCAACCAGGAGTACGTGGCTCCTGTTCAAGTCGCAGACAATTACATAAATAACTGCGACTCACTCCCCAACACAGTGCATTGAATAATTAAATCAATTTTCTTGGTTGCTTACCAGCAAGTTTCCTATATGGATTTGACACTCAAATTCCCCTTAAAATAGGACCTGGGACACTCCATCGGAGGGAATTGGCATGTTGCGATAAAATGACCAACTTGCACTGCCTCCTCCGGAGCCTCCTCTCACTTTTCATTATTTCGGACCTAGAGACTGGCTCGAGACGGCAACGCCTCGCCGCTAGCTATATGTCGGACTCTCCGACGATACTGTGACTCGCAGCCCTGCAAGCCTGAGGAGGCGTGTGGTTTCTGTAAACAACGTGCACGTTCCTGGAGATCCACGTCAGGCTCTCTTGAATGATGCAGGATGACAAATGCAAATTTTGCGACTGAATGCCCAACTATTGGCTCCATACCAGTAGCTGTGCTGATCCATATCATAACGTGTTCACAGACTGGCTATTCACCAATTCGTTGAGAATTTTTTTGATTTGTGCGTGACACATTTTCCTCGCCTCTTCCACGCTTTGATCACTAACTGCGGGCTGACTGCAATGTAGTATCTGCCGGTCGAGTTCGTGTGCTACGCGGTTGAGGATTTTTCTAATGTCGTTTTCCATGACGTCAACAAGGTCCGAATGAAGCATTGAATGTCAAGGGAAATCGGGGTGTGAAAGTGTACCGTTCCACGTAGAACGTCTACGACGGTGTTTACCTCAGCGGTCCTAACACCTATCGGTTTTTTTTACTCGTCTTCAACGTCGACATCACTTCTAACTCCACCTCACAGCCTTAGTATATCCTTCGGTCGCCGGGTTATTAATTCACACAATGCAAGCCGCCGATCGGGTCACCGTGTGCATCGCGCGCGACCTTTGCTCTTCATATGATCAATCACGCAATGGCATTTATGCATGATCGGCAAAGAGGCATGTCTCATTCCCAAGGAGATAAAACACAGGATGGTTCAGTAAACTCGCCCTATCCACGACACCGGCCGCGGGCCCCCCTTCGCTGCGGGATGCAGGACCTTTGCACAGGTGCGTCCCTCGTTCCATAGAAAACCTAAAAATAGGGGTGGCTTGCATGTAGCGAAGTAGCGAAGGATAATAAATGAAATCGACTGCATGAGCGACGACGAGAGTAAAAATCTGCCCAAGTCAGCACTAAACCCTACTCATAGTAATCGAGTATCGATATTAAAAAGCTTTCTACAGACTTCAAGGTTGGCTGAAGCGAGAAGTCGATTGAAGTTTCCTGAATTCCTGAGGATGCGTCGACTCGAACGAAATTATCGTGAAAATGGTACCTCGTTTCAGCATATTTCATTCTATTGTAAATATTAACCCGAAGGGGAATAATTTATCATGGTCCTGGATTACAAAAAAAAAGAGCAGCGAACGTATCGATACATGTCTAATCGTGCTGAACGCAATGCCCAAAATGATGCATGTACAGTAACCCTGAATGAAATTGGATTGATAGACTGAAAGACTTATGAATAATAGCTATGTCCTTATCCAAACACTCATTCCAATTTTTTTTGAGTAGGATGCTCGACACTCCCCCGTCTCAACTCATTCTCGACGTACCATTGTTGAATGCGGAGAGCTCGGGTGAGCGAGTTTCGACTCCCGCAGGAAGAGCATGTGCGTGCGAGGCGTGCACCACAAGCCCCTATCATGACTGAAATAGAACTGCCATCTCTGCAGAAACGATCCCAAGCCCCACGGTTGTCATCACCAAGAGTGGCAAAAGATTCCAAAAAGCGAAATCCCTTTGCCTCACGTAGATCCCCTTTTGCCCCAAAATGGCTCGCCAGAGCAGACCCGCGAGCGAAGCTGAAAACGTGAAGCTAACGGCGCCAATGTTCGACGCTACAGCAAGCGCTATGGCAGCTGCACGGTTGGCATCGTATGGAAGGGCGGCGGCACGAACGACCTTGGTGAGCAGGATGGTGGCACCGATGTTGGTACCCGAGAGGTTACACAGGATAACGCCGAGGACACCGATCAACCAGATGGTAGGGTGCACTTGATTATGAGATGCTCGAACGAGCCAATTGGCAAACACGTTCACCCATCCCTGGTGATTGAGCGCTTCGATAAGGATAAACTGTGAAAATGCAAAGGGGACGAGGGCGAAGGGCAATCGTGGCAGCGCAGTCATGAACGTCGGGAAGCGTTTGTCGAGTTGGTTGTGCAGATTGTCCATGTACGACCGACACCACCTGAACATATACGGCATTTTGATCTCCGCTCCGGGAGTGGGGTTGGGTTGCGATTTCGCTTTGGGTCCGGTTTTGAGAGAGGCGGGATGCGACCCGACGGCGGTTGCCTCATCAGTTGGAAAGGATGGTGATCGTTCTACATCGGTGGGTGCCGAATGATGCGAGGAATCGTCCTCCATGCGTGGGTGCTTCTCAACCGTCGAATCTTCAACAATCCCTTCTCCCACAGCCTTGGGAGACCCACGGCCCAACATCGGGATACCACGAGAATATCGATAATGATCCCATCCAAGATCGAAAAGGAATTTGCCGAAAGCGAAGGGCAAGCTGATCATCCAGACGTCAATTCCGAAGAAACTTACAACGAGACAGAGGATAAGTGTTGCGCCGAGCATGAAACTGCCAACGCAGGCACCAACGGGATCCAGAAGAGCTGCCCGGGGATCTAGATGCTCGGCACGGTTTAATTTCCGCGGAACTTGCTTGCGGTACTGGAATGCGAGCACAACGAAACAGAAGAGGTTGCAAGCGAGGAATGGAAGAATAGTATACGCTGTGAAGGCGGCGTTGTTAACACTGAAGCCTTCACAGATGACCACCTGGCATGGGTTCATTCAACATATGTAAGCGTGGGTGTGGGTGTAAGAAATACATACATTCGTGGGATTCCCCACAAACAGAACCATGCTGGCAGTGTTCGCAGCAGCGAATTCAGCCATGATCCACGCTCTCGGGTCGAGTTGTGCAACTTCTGTGTAATAGACCAAGAATGCGGTTCCAGAGAGGATGACGGGATCATTGCCCAGCAGGATCGAGAGAAGGGTGAGCATGACATAGAAATAAAGGTACAGCTTCCATCCATTGTAACCACCCATGTTGCTGACCCAAAATGCAGCGGCCTGGAGTATACCGGTGATGTCGAGGGTTATGGCCATGTAAGCCAGAGAGAAAAACAAGATGAGGATGTTGTAAGGTTTAACACCTTCCGTGCCTACGATTCCGTCGCGAATGACTGCCGGATCAAGACATTGGGCGGCCCATAGTAAGGCGATAGCGAAGATTGGTGCGGTGGTAAGGTTTATTGGTATTCGAGGTATATGACGAGGTGTGGGTATGGAAACTGGACGGATTACGAAGAAAATGGAGATGATGAATACCACCAAGGTGGCGATAGCATATCCAGAGGTCATGAGATGTGTCTGAGCTTTGAGACAGAGACGTTCTGCACATAAACCGAGTAGAAAACTGTGCGAGTCAGAAAGGATGGTGGGGAGTATAAATGTACCCGGCGGTCCACAAGGAGTAACATACCTGTACGATCGCTCGGGGATGAGAAGGGTTGGTAATCGATGGAACGTGTGGTGAATTGGAAAGACACTGCCAGCTCGCCAGCTGGTTGAACACAACGTGGGGGGTATAAATGGGAATCAAGGTGGGTCCCCAGCCGTTTAATATACCCGACCCTCGGCGGCCTGGCATTTGGAGCTTCTGTTTGGAAGGCTTGCGTTTTAGTACATCAAACGGGACGGAATGTTCGAATAGAACACACTCGGTGGAAACCGTCACCTTATGTAAACATAATCATGACACTGTGTGCTGAGACCAAAATGAATAAAACAGTATCCCCGCTTCGTCCACATAGCCTTCGCATAATCCCCGACTTGCTTTGACATTGATATAACAGGCGCTAGTCCACCGTCGCACAATAGTAGAAACGGGGCAATTCAAGCAATCCAAGCGGTCCATGTATTGTGAGTGACCACATCGGATTAGTGACGACCAAACACGTGAGTCCGAATTTTCGTCACATGAGCCACCAGTGCAGTGCCTAAGTATATAAAGGTTCAAATCTGAGGCACTGGCACTGGCCATAACTGGAGTCTGGATGTTGCCGAGTTTTCTGCCAAGTCCACAGAAGAGTCCACTCGCTGATCCGGGCCGGCCTCGGAGGTTGTTGTTCAATAAGTAAGTATCCAACTGATTCCACAGTAGAAGATAAGCATTCGCGATGGTCTGTGGTAGCTTAATAGGCACTCGTGTCGTCCCCCTGGGACCTAGTTATAGTCTGCCAACTTCGGGACAAACTAATCTCAATTCAACGTTGTTCGGATCAGTACAGGCACAGTATGGGCGTTGGCACCAACAGCCCACTCAACCTACTAATAGTCTCGGGATTTCAACTTCAAAACCGCCGATCTGCAACATGCAATGCCGCAGATCGTAGCTTCGTTTATCCCGGTAAGCCGTCAAGCATAAGCTGAATGCAATGTCGATGTGATGTGTGTCATGGAGATCCAAACAGCCTATCAGACTCAACAATTATGACGACCCTCTCAAGGCTACAGCCAATCGATGACGAGAAAAACACTCAAGGCAAAAGTCTTGTGTGCATGCTACCTTATGCTAAGCCGCCCACTGCGCAGCGCTCGTGCGTTATGGGTCGCATCAAGGGGCTCTAGTACTTATACAGTAGCCGGCGATAAAGGGCCCTGCGATCCACAGCTTGTCGCAGTTGCTAGAGCGCTTCGAGCATAACAAGGCGCAAATTCGTCAATCCGGCTGGGCCCCTTGAAGCCGATGCAAGCGTAGTGCTGCGTAGGTGCCATTGGAAGTTAGATGCCATTCAGTTGGTTTAGGGAGAATCATTGGCGATTGAACGGGAAGAGTCTCGGGGCTATCCGCTGGAGTTGAAACGCAATATAGGTTAAGTATTAATGCTGGGTATCCTTTTGTCGGGACGAGAAGTCAGGGAACGGACATCCTGTGAGCGTATCGATCTTGTCCTCCTTACCTTATAGACACAATAGGAAACAGGAAAACGGATTTAAACCCTTTCTTACACATTTCCGCTTCTATGCCAGGGAATATTCAGTGTACCTTCGCTAATTGAGAGGTTCCTGCACTCGTCTTCTTTCCCGCCTGCATGACATCTAGTGGCTTTTCTTTTCTGTACTCAGGTGGAGAGAACACTCCCGACGCTAATAGACTTTTCAATCCGCCTATCCATTCAAGTATGTTCTTCTGACCTAAAATCACTTCAACCCCAACTAGGCTGACAAGTGCGTCCACACACAGCCCTTCAATGTGGGTTTGACAGAACAATGTTAAACTCTTTGACCACTCCTTTGGGGCCCTAGCTTAGAAGTACACGTAGCTGCTGACTGCTCCGTGAAAGTATTGAATATTATTCATAGCACTCTATCTTTCCTCTCCATAGAGTTTTTACCCTGATTTTTGATTTGATTTTGCTCTTCAGCGTTAACGCACGCTTACATATAGCTGTGTGTATTTGTCCGCGGGCGCTTCCTCAATGGCGCCCACCGTCGAGCGCTGTGTCAGGTCAACGCATGTTTTCCTCTCGACCACGCTCTCAGAACAATGTCGCAACACCTCTCGATACCCATGGACCCAATCACACCCAGAACTTCGACAGAAGCTAGAGAGGCAGGACGGTATAATACCCGGGAACAGAATGACAGTGCGAATCAAGAAAGCTGTATGCTAGGTAAAACGCCCACTCCAATGTAAGTCCCTAGTCTGCTCGCCATCGACGATACCCACGAACCATTCAAAACTCCGAACTGCAGCTACCGACACGCAGCGCCCTCGGGACCATGGCCATGGATGGATTTCGATGAAGATGTTCTTGGAGTCACCCCACCTCCCAAACAGTCCACAGGTTTAGACACACAGTCCTGGCATGGATACCCGCAAAGCTCATTCCGGAATTGGACGGAGGATCAAGTGAAACGCTGTGAAATGCTGATTGCGTGCCCGGTTGGAGAAAGTGATATCTTCAAGGTGGACGTGTTTCACGATGGCAAATTTGGTGAAGAACCAAAAATGGTCACGATCAAGGATAGCCAAACTGAGGCTGAGTTTTGGGACATACTACAACGTCCAGTGGGTCCTCTCGTTCTTAATTCATCGACATTGAAAAGAATAATGGTGGTATTGCAGAGGGAGAAGAATATTCGCGTGCGAGCCCTTTTCGTTAAAAATATGACCAAAGAGGTTCTCCAAATGTTGGGAACGAGGTATGTGCATCGTCTCTGAGATTGCGCAAAACCAAACTTTGCATAGATATAATGTAGAACCTTTTTTCTTCTCGTCTTCGACAAATTGGATACCTTCGAGATACCAGGAGAGTCTAAAGGCAAAACAAAGCGATCGTGAGCACTCTTGCGCCTGCATCACCTTTTTGTTCGGGACTCAGACATGCCAGACATCACTGTCGTTCTTCCATTCATCCGCGTGATCGATCGGACGGCCGCAGGCCCAATTCCGCTACTCCCGCAACCAAAAGAACTAGGTTCGACATCATCACAAGAAGGCATGTGTATCTTGAATTTCTCTGTCTGCACCCCTAATTTGTATTTCAGATGACCAGATCATTGATACTCAATCTCCACTCTATTTGAAGTCATGTATGTATTTGATCAGCTGAGCTGGTTTAGATCACAAATCTATCCCCAGGTGAAAAGTACATTCTTCAAGACCTGCTCAGTGTCCACATGGTCCGAGCTGCGCGAACCAGTACTATTATATCATACCACCCGAAGTTGCGCAGGACGACAGCAGAACAACTCCACAGTCTTATCAATCGAACCGGTCGCAGTGTCTACTGGTCAAAGATTTTCGAGAAGTCGAAAGACCCTACTTGCCTATTTCTATGTTTTTTGTGGTATGCCATGTATCAGTGGGATGAAGTTTTCGAGGTTCTTTATGCTCACATCAACCAGCTGGTAAGTGCGGCACTAGTGACGGGGATAATACGCTACATGCGTCACTTTCACAGGAACAATTGATTCTCAACAGCGAAAGTATCAGAGAGACGCGGGACTTGCACATTTTGCAGGCACATCTGCTTTACTATCGGACCCTCCTCGAAGATTTCCGGAAATCCGTTGTCTTTGTGCAAGAGACTACGAATCCTGCGATGCAGGATCCTTCTGTGACGGATAAGGAGCGAGGCGAATCAGGAAGTATTTTGAAGAAAGAGACCGACTACCTTCTTTCCGAAATTGAGAGGTTAGAAAGTCAGAGATTGATGCAGGTAATGCGATTGAGGAACGTGATAAACTTGGTACGATTCATTCGATTCCATGTTTATTTTTGCCAACTATGCCTATCCAGGCATTCGCAAGTGTCAACATCGATGATAGCAAGTACATGAAAGAACTGACGATTGCGACTGTCCGAGACTCGGCCGCAATGAAACAAGTGTGTGCCTGCTTTCTTTGTTAGCTGTGCGTTGCTGAGAAAATATTCACAATAAATTTAGATCTCTTATCTAACGATGGTTTTCCTGCCTGCCAACTTCATGGCCGTAAGTGGCTTGTTCGGTCCATCCTCTTCGTTTTCTCACATGATCCACACAGAACGTGTTCAGCATGAACGTCACCGAAATCAATCCTTCTGGCGGAGAGTCTCTGGCTCACTATATTGAAGGGACGGTCGGCTTGACGCTCTTTGCTGCGTGGATTGCCATCGCGCTTCAGGTTGAAAGTGGTTTCTTCCCACCGGGAAGCACCGTTTGGAGGAGGGCGGGTTGGCCGGTGTTTTGTATTTGGGATTGGGTGCTTGGGATATATCAGAGATTCGGCAAGAAGCAGAAGACGACATGATGTGGCAATTGATATTAATGTGCCTTGCTGACATGACTTTGTTGTGCTTTCCTTCGCTTTCCTTTTCCTCTTTCTTTATCTCGTATCCTTTTGAATATTTATGGAGTGGGTTGGAGGGTGTTGTAGGTGGATTCTTTCCCAGATATAGTGTAGAAGAGGATTTTTGATTTGAATTCGAACGTTTGAGCTACTGTCAGTGGCCGTTGTGGTGTCTAATGGGAGTGCACATGCACCGTAACGGTCGGAAGCTAAGCTAACTTCAAACCCATGATCCTACCAGGTGTAGCCCCTTCACACAGTTTCTTGGAACCTTGCTCGATATCATTTTGGCAAGTGGATCGCGGTTCAGCGTATAGGTATAGTGCGGCAGCGAGGGAGGGAGCAGGTTCGTGACCCTACCACATAGTAAGGAGAGGCGTGAATCGCGTTTTTACTCCTCACTCTTACTGATCAGGATTCACCCGCGTCGGCACTGGCAGTTCCGATTCCAAAGGGAGCGGAAGTCCGCCATCCGTTATAGCATCATGTGGCCTGTTCTTTGGCATGAGAACACCGAGCGGTATCGCCATCACTCCCCACACGGGTGCGGGGAATCACCTTCTCAATGAAGCATTAAACATGCTATCCTACCACTCCCAAGGGATATTATTTATTTACCCGTCACATTCGCAGGCCACCCTCACACTGAAAGGTATTCGTTCTCGCAAGCCAATTCCAACTTGAAGTACCGCGCTGTCGACTTCGGCGTGCCGCACACTTTTGGTGATTGGCGCTCAGCCTCAACTCAACTCACTGGCTCAGGACTAGTACTCGGGCTCGGGTTCGGATTCGGAGATGTCTGTGAACACTGTCGCGCCGCCACTCAGTAAATGGGTCGCATGGCTTTTTGGGATTTACGGTTCTGGGAAGCCGCCCGTCCTAGGTACGGTTGATATCCAAGAGATCGAGGATAAGGCGCGGGAGGTACTCAAGGACAGTCCATGTCAGTCGTCCTATCTAAAATCGTGACAGTGAAAGCGAGCCCGCGATCATGATGTTGACAATCTTCGTTTCCCAGCCGCTTTCTCGTACGTGTTGAAAGGTGCGGGAACCTCTGGCACGTATGCCGAGAACAGGAGAGCACTCGACAGGTGGAAGCTCGTCCCGCGTGTGCTCAACGATGTAGGGGTACGCAATCTTGAGGTATATAAACCCAAAGCGTCAGTCGGACGATGTTGATATATACGTCCCCTCAAACAGACCACGATCTTTGGCGTTACGCACCCTGCGCCGATTTTCATCGCTCCGGTAGGTGCACAGGGCCTGATGCATAACGATGGCGAGCTTGGGACAGCTCGTGCAGCAGGAAAGGTTGGCGTACCCCTGATCGTTAGTTCTGCTGCATCTCGGTCCATGGAAGAGATTGCGGAAGCCCAAGGACCGAACGGGCACCGCTGGTACCAGCTCTATTGGCAAGTCTATCTCCACTCGACTTTTGCTTGTCTATCGTACCAGAAGCTGAACCGGCTATAGGACGCACTCTGTCGAGCTTACGCAGTCTCTCCTCAGACGCGCCAAGGCGAGCGGGTTCACCGCGCTCATGATCACAGTAGACACAATGCTCATCGGGTGGCGTCCACACGATCACGGTATTCCGTATAGCCCAGCTGGACACGGCTTTGGCGTACAGCAAGGCACCTCGGATCCAACGTTCATGGCTCGCTTTGGGCTCGAAGCCCGTCACGAGCGTCCGCCATTTCCGTACCTCCAAGAAGACATTCAAAGAAGAGCTGCAAATGGCGATCCGGTTGCACAACAAGCCATGTTTTTGGGAAGCAAGTGGGTTGGTGAGATTGCGTCGGGTATCTTTAGAAGTTGGGACGAGATCCAGTTCATCCGAGATAATTGGGATGGTCAGATTGTGTTGAAGGGTATACTCGCGCCAGAGGTAAGGAATTGGCTGGGCATGAATCTTGTGCATGACAGTGACGATTCAAACCATCGATCCCCCCTGTAGGATGCCGAGAAAGCAATCGACCTGGGCATCGACGCCATCGTTGTCTCCAACCACGGTAAGTACCGTCCTGGATGGATATTTTCCGCACGTTTGGGACTGAACGCTCGGTCAGGCGGTCGTCAAGTCGATGGGTCCATCGGTGCGCTCGACGCACTCGATATGGTGATGCAGTCATCCAAGGTTCGCAATGCACAAAGCACGGGCAAGCTCACTGTCCTCTTTGACTCGGGTATTCGGACCGGAAGCGACATTCTCAAGGCGCTCGCGCTTGGTGCCCAAGCTGTCCTCAGTACGTCTTGCCAGGCACAGGCATCTCTCTGAGCCGGGTTCTCACTGACGGCATTGTTTCCAGTCGGTCGGCCGTTCATGTATGGCCTCGCCATCGCTGGCGAGGCAGGTGTAGAACAGATTCTGATGCAGACGATTGCCGACTTGCATATTACCATGGGTTTGTGCGGGTTCCGGGATATCACCGACGTCGTGGGTGCACGGGAGAAGTTGGTAGTCAAGATCAGCCAATAAGAGTGGGGCTGGCGTGGGGACTCGACTATTTTGTACGTATTTTCTAGATACCATCCTGCTCCGGCACGGGAGATGGGTTCAGGTAGTGGCTCGTGGATTGATGTCATCGACCACATGTGGCTAAGTTGGACTGCGGCATGCGATGGCGGCCCGATAAGTTACCGCCCAAGGTGGCGTTCAGGGTTAGACTTTGGTGGGTCGTGACATACTGTGGATCTTGATTGGATTCTGCTGCGCGCGAACCTTGACGAATGGATTACATGAAACTGACCAATGCTATGTACACTCAGCTTGGTCTGACTGATGGGCCGACTCCACTGGATGCCACATACTTAATTAATGAATCGGTGAGGCCATCTGCCATACTTGCATCATGATACCTGCCCTCCCCGGGTCAGGTGTTCCCATACCATTCCAATCAATTAAGTAGTAAGATGAACATCAAGTACCCAGTGAAGAATTGACCAACCCAGATACATACTAATAAACAAAGTCAGTTCTTGCTCAACAGCAACGCCCCGTAAGCCGCTTATTCGATTCCCCCCTCGTCAACCCGAGTCTGATTGTTTCTGGGAATTCTTGCACGCGCAATGTCCTCGCGTCAGTGGCCTCCTCGTATTCCCATCGTGCGACAACGCGCCGAGCAATATACTCGAACACTTCGTTGACACCTTCCCCTGTCTTTGCGGAGGTGAAAAATAGCTTAGGGCCCCTCTCTGGAGGCAGAGGATGATGAGGCATCGTGTCCAGAGTAGGGACGAAAACAGTTGGGGTTGGTGGTGTAGTCGCAGCTGCTTGCTCATTATTGCGGGCAAACAGACTCGGCGTGATCGTGGACGCTGAAGAGGACGTGCTCGACAACGAAGATGTGCGTCTTTGTGTCCTGATGGGAGACGATAACCGGGATGATAAGGAAGGTGGGAGAGGGGATGACCGAGCGGAAGCATATACATCAAATAAAGATGAAGAAGGTGTGTGATAGGATGTGACGCCAGTGTGGGTGGACGTTAGTGTGCCATTGTTGATATTGGCGCTGCTCCAAGAGAAACGCTTTGAGTGACCCCTGCGAAGATATTGGTTGATATCGATGGATCGCGACCGCAAGGAGGTATCTATATCAGAGTCATCATGAGGAGAAGTCGGTTCTTCCGAGGCGACCTGTTCGATAGTGATAGGCACTTCTTCGACTGGCGAGGACGGACGAGGGGATGATGGGGGTACGAGGTCGTCAAGGAAATGGATCGCTTCAGTTTCAGAGACGATGGACGGAGAACCGAGATTCACAAGATCTGTCTTGTTTCCAACGACGACACAACAATAGTCCTCCAGGTCCTCGTCGTAGAGGGGTGCCCGTTCACGAAACTCTTCCCACCATTTTTTAAGTCCAGTGAGGGTCTCGGGCTGGTTCACATCGAACATGAGTAAGGCAGCGTCAGCGCCACGAAAGAATGCTGTAGATAAGCTAGAGAACCGCTCCTGCCCAGCAGTGTCCTACATTTTTTAATCAGCTTGATAGAGGACTGAGTAGATGGAAGGATATTGACCCAAATCTGGAGAGTGACCACTTCATCTGGTTTAGTTGGATGCGGCAATGTTTTCGCGATGAAATCAGCGCCAATGGTGGCCCTGTAACCTGTAGAAAAGCGACCTGAAACGTACTGCGCAGAGGACCCCTCGTGACTTGAAATTTCGGTAAATTTCTGGGCACATACCTGAGTACGAAAACTAGTTTTACCAACGCCTGAAGCGCCAATTACAACGAGTTTAATCGTTGGCATGTGCGATGGTGTGTGTTGTGTAGATGTAGAGTGACATAGGGAGCCTTCAAGATCATGGACTTTGAGCACACGCTGTCAGAGCGTCTAATAGCATTGCAGCCGGGGAAATACATAGGGTCAAGCAAACATAACCAAAGCTATTTGCAACTATCTCTTGTAGATCATATAGATTTAACGAAAGCTCAGTTGTCGTCGTCGTCGTCGAGATCAAGACTAGCTGCGAGGATGGATGACAGTACACCACCACCCCCAGATCACGACGTTTCTCCCCCGCCTCCTCCACCACCAGCCATATCAGGGTCTCCCACTGATTTCTTGAAAGGCGTTGTCGGGAAGCGTGTCATCGTTCGTCTAACGTCGGGTGTGGACTATCGTGGTGCGTTTGTCATACTTGAGCGGCTGTCACCCTAGAGTTGACTTTTTGTAGGCATTCTTTCGTGCCTCGACGGATACATGAACATTGCTTTGGAGCAAACCGAAGAGCACGTGAACGGCGTCGTCACGAACAGATACGGCGATGCATTCATTCGGGGAAATAATGGTTGGTGTTCTTTGGGGCATGAAAAACTTTCATCTTACCTTCCTCGTCCAGTACTGTACATATCAGCTGCAGAGTCGATCTAACCTGTCAAAGCGACACCGCTACGCGACGTGTCCAGGTTGTGACGTTCCCGCAGCATTTCAAAAATGCAGCCCCTCTGTGCCGTTTACCAACTTCTTTTTTTCTAATGATAATAGTGACCGAGGATCGCATTTGCAATCTGTCTATGCTGACTCTGCTCTGTGAGCCTGTTCTCCGACGTACCACAACTTTCACCTCTGTCGGTCACATAACACTGTATCCGAAGCATTCGAATGATGTTGTAAATTGGATGGCCGTGATCTTGCTGTAAATATAGGACCCTCTTCATTACGCTAGGCCTGGGTGCCCGACCCACTCCAACACGGCGGAATCTAAAAGTTTGGAAATGATTCAAATATGAGCTGCCAGTCAATTACAGATGAATATCTCTTGGAATGGGCAGAGGCACAGAGTTGTCGTTACCCTGTGCAAACCCGAAGTTTCGTCTGACCTCGCCGGAAGATACGCATCTACTCAGCTTGTTTGGAACTACAGTCCGTAAAGAAAGAAGATACACGTGCGATAACTTCGTCCGAGGCGCTGCCCATGCTAGTCGAGAGGCCGTGCGGTTCTTCTGAGGGCTCAGTGAACGAGGGGCGGGAGGTTCCTCTGCTTCGTCCGCCGTGTTACGGGTTTTGTGTACAGTGCAGCGTAGGTTTTTTCAAGATCTCAGCTGACCATCGAATCCGACTAACCATTCACGAGGAAACTTGCTCTCGAAGGTTCGAGTCTGGCTCTTGCAGCCGAGCTAGACCCAGACTGGAATATCAAGGCAGGGCGTTGAAGGCTATTGTCCACAGTATCCTTAGGCTCAACAAGCTCTCATGGCACACAGCATACTCCGAGACCCCAATCTCCCTGGGTCAAAGTCCCGTAAGGAATCGGAAGCAGGGATGTTCATAAACTGTGACCCCCGGAAAGCTTGTATTGCATTTGAGAAAGCCTCTCGATTAAACCACGGACTAGTGCGGCCATGATTGGTGATAAAGGGAAGAACTTGACTTGTTGGACACTGGAGAAATTCAAACATTGGTCTGATGACTTGGATCTTTAAACAAAGTATTATTCTCTTTTCTCAGCTCCATTGCTACGAAAACTTGATACATGAGGAGACGACCATGTGGTTGACAGAAAGAAGACACAAATGAGGAAGGGATACAAAACGAACTTTATAATCAACTAGCGTCGTATTCGTTCAGGAGAATCGTGAGAGTAGCCATGGATGTGGTGGAACAGAACAAATGCATCGTCCAAGGACATATATCTGCTCAGGAGGATAGATGTGCGCAACATATCGAGGTTCGTGGTGACAGATCGACGGTTGAGAAGCAGTGGACCGAAAGGATATGTTCCAGTCAAAGAAACTGCGTTCCGAAGTCGCGCGCTATAGCCGCAACATCGAAAATGCATTTGTCAGAGCGACGACCTCACACTCGTTGAAAACGACGTCGGAAAATCGATCGTGGGCTTCGAACAGCGCCAAGGCACGTATGACGCTCGGAATGTGGTCGGGAGGGATTTCTTGCCGCAACAAGGTGTTACAGCTATCGCAGAGGGTACTATCCTGTGTAGTCTGGTTTTGGAAGTATCAGCGCCTGACAAGTCTGAAACGACACCTACGCTGATAAAGCTCGTGGATTCCCGCCCGTAAAATGTATCGATAGATGTTGATTGCAATAGAGAATTTGTAGTGGAACACTCGATCGGCGAGACGATGTCAGTATTCGATTCATTCGCACACGGCGGCGCCAGTTGTTGGTCGGTGGTGAACGTATAGTCCAGCGGGATCTGAGAGGGGGGAAATTGCATTTGGTGATGCTCCTATTCGTTTAAGTTGCACCTAGTTGCCGCTACGACGAGAGAAACACTCACTCCGGCTTCT
The DNA here is from genome assembly GCA_038093155.1 of Boletus huronensis. Classification (NCBI taxonomy): domain Eukaryota; kingdom Fungi; phylum Basidiomycota; class Agaricomycetes; order Boletales; family Boletaceae; genus Boletus; species Boletus huronensis. Next base: position 47,299 of record JBBPRS010000082.1, on the reverse strand, counting down.
GAACAAGCGTTTCCTGCTTCATCTGGGGGGAGTAAAAACTGATGTCTATCTTCTTTTCCAGCGTAACATGTTGGTGCGAGAACAGAGGGGAGCCTCCGGAACCGCCAGCTATTGGAGGCGGGGATGATTCCGCTCTCGACGAGCCTCTGCGAGATGGGAACGAAGCAAAAGATGCCCGTGCTTGTCATGAACAGTGAAAGAAGCGTCATGGTAAACTGGCGGTTCACGAGTTGAAGCAACTGCCAGACGATACGCGACGCGTTTGAGTCACGTGGATGAAAAATCAACACGGAAGCACCGGGGAACTTTGGAAAAGTCCGAGGTTGCCGGACGAGCGGCAGCGCGCATCCAGTGATTTATCCCTTGTATTACCGATGTCTTCCAGGCCTGTCGTTTCTCCCGTGGCGAGTTCGACCGATGTATTCAAACCAGATATCTTCAAAGGAAAGGTCTTGTTCTGCACGGGAGGTGGGTCTGGGATATGTAAGGCGATGACAGATGCCATTGTATGTCGAAGTCCACGCTACGTCTGCGAATGAACTTCGAGCTTACAGACGATAAAGATGAGACACGGAGCTAACGCAGTCATCGTAGGAAGAAAGTGAGCCCCATTACTTCTGTTTGAGTTGGGACATCCGGTTGACCATCCATCAGCCTCGAGAGACTCACGGAAAGCGCCAATGAACTCTCGCGGGTCACAGGGATGACATGCGTGCCCGCACAGGCCGATGTGAGACAACCCCAACAACTCAAAAACGCGGCCACTAAAACAGTTGAGAAATTTGGGCGAATCGATTTTGTCATCTGCGGTAGGTAGCTTTGAGTTCCTCCGTCGAATTTGTCGATTATTGTCGGGGCAGGTGCAGCGGGTAACTTTCTCGCATCTATTGACGGAATGTCGGAGAACGCATTTAGAACCGTCATGGAAATCGATACCGTATGTTCGCCACTCATCAATTCCTGCCATTGCACAACCGATATTATAGATTGGAACATTTAACACTGTCAAGGCCACATTATCTCATATCCGTGCATCGCACGGCTCGTACATCCACGTTAGCGCAACGTTGCATTACAAAGGTACTTCATAAGTTGCCGTCCTCCGTGCAGTAATTCATCCTCCACTAGGGACGCCTTATCAGGTTCACGTCTCAGCTGCCAAAGCGGGAGTAGACGCTCTTTCGGCAGTGCTAGCGATCGAGGAAGGTCCCAGAGGAGTGCGCTCCAACGTCATCGCTCCAGGGCCAATCGAAAATACAGAAGGCATGTCCCGGCTTGCAAATCAATCAGGCAGCAAAGACAAGTCCTATCCTCTTGGTCGTACCGGTCACTTGAATGATGTTGCAAATGCTGCGGTCTTTCTCTTCAGTGATGCAGCGTCATACATTACAGGTCAAATACTGCCCGTCGATGGGGGCTGTGAACACCTGAGAACGACGCAGTTGCCTTATCCGCAATCTGTGCTTGACCCTGATAGCGTCAAACACATGATTAGACCCAGGCTGTAATTTTGACCCGCATCTATCCGTATTGTAACACTTTCGATTTACCATTGAACATTCAATGATCACCAAATGGAGAAAGCCATAAGTCACTCGGCATCCCCAAGGCAGTTGAAATGAGAGAACAGCAGTCCAAAAAAAATTTCACAACCGAGCGAGCCCTGATCATTTGCCCATGAGTATCTAAGCAACTTCGAAAAATGTACCTTACTAACAGCACCCCCTACAAGTGGGGGAGTACGGCCGCCACCCAAATAACAACTAATAGAATGATTCATGAGTCAAATCCCTCATACACTCACATAGTTTGTTATCCAGCAAGCAAATTCTAATTACTTGCATTTTGAAGAATTGATTAATCCAAATCTACTCTATTGGATCAACAACAAGCCAAACTACAAGGCTCGCGATGCGCCAACGAGACTGTTTTTATTACACAAGCCACCGCTTAGTTGCTGACGCCAACGAGCACGTTGAGTCCTTTGATGATGCACAACAGCAAGTCGACAACACCGCAAACAAGCGAAATAATGGGCCCTAACACACCGCTGAGACTAGCGCTGACGAAGATCTGGAGACAGCCGACAAGGTCCGTAACAGCGTTACTAGAAAGTAAACTTCAGTAAATAATGACGGCAACAGAAGAGCATCCATACAGTAGGTTGCAGATGACAGTTTGAAGGGTCCCAACAGCTTTACCAGCGAGCGCGAGAACGATTGCAACCAAGGTGTTCAAGATGGTCAATACCAACTGGTAAAGTCAACATTATTCAGTCATCTATCTTCCCAACTTCTACGAATGCACTCACGGTAAGGAGAGCGTTGATAGCCGAACAGAGGTTGGTAAGGTCAATACCATTCAAGTCAACCTGAGCTTCGGCTTTCAATTGGTCAACTGTGGTCGTAATAATTGCGGTAATCTGAACAGTAATGCTAGAGACAGTGTCGACATCAGGAGTACCCTGGTTGGCGGAGGCTACGGGAAGGTTGTCAGAATAGCATCAGACTACACAAGCGACGAACGTACAAAGCTGATCACAGTAGGGCTTGATTTCTGCAGTGGCATTGTTGAGGATATTGATGAAGACCTGAAGGGAAGCGTCACTGCCGCTGCTAGAACCACCGGAAGACGGAACGCAGGAAGGAACAGGAGCGCTGGGAGCGGCAGTGGGAGCGGCAACAACAAAGCTAGTGGCCGCGAGGAGGAAAGCAGGGATCAAAGAGAGGACACGCATTGTGAGCGAGATGTAAAGAGTGACTGGTGTCGAAAAAGTAAAAGTTTGAGTGGTTTGCAAGCAGCTGGTGTTGAAAATGTTGAAGGGTGAACCATCCTGGTTTTATAGGTCTCCAAAGGGTCATGATCACGGCAATATGAACTTCGAGCGACCGCGTGTGTGACGGGCTTACGGCCGGATGAGTGAACCTTTCAGAAGTTCTGCAGAATTCTCACCCGAGAGTTACAACGTCAGAAGCTGAGGCTTAAACGAAGTACGTCAAAATTCAGATCTATCCATCGGAAAGTGGTGTGGCTGCCGAGTCGGATTTTTTTATGAAGGACGATATAAGACTTACTTGTGCATTATGGATCCAGAATCCAGATCAAGGTGCCACGCAAGTTAAACTGGATGTTCGCCCAACGATACTTATTACGAAGCCATAACAATATTGAGCTGTCCGAGTCTGCACTCAGGCTTCTCGGACCCGGTGTTGGAACGGACCTGAATTCGACGGTATTCCAAGTTCAGGTAATCCACACGTAAACATGGCAGATAGAGCTTCCAGGTTCCGGCATGCCAAAATAGGCGCCTCGTGCATGCTGTAATTTTTTGCCAACAAACAAGCCCGTATACGGTATACGGTACGTGTTGTTCAGTTGGAGCCTTGGAGGGTTCAACCGATCTGCAAAAAGGAATTTGTACCCACTTGTTTGATAACTCAGGCTTGAAGTCACGACGACCCACTACTTGGTGAAACGTGGACAATGGAGATGGAACTTCAGTTGATTGTCTTCCTTCGACGCTAGTCGAGGAATTTACAATATACTACGGGTGAGCTTTTCAGCCGGGCAGTCCAGCATCTGCAAAGCCGCTATGTTACGTTACCGCTTGAGTACTCTACCGCAGGCCTTTGAGAGCTGTGATTGGAGGAAATTTGAATCATCGGTCCAAAACGAGGTTAGTTACCCTCGGGGGGCTGCCTCCCCTTCGGGTAGTTTTTTAGATGCGGCAGAAACCGTTACGGTTTTTATTTTGGGTATAGGACCCTTTATTTCCTTTTTTACTAGCCGTCCTCCAATCAGAACTCCCAAAGCCTTTGGTAGAGTCGTCAAGCGATAACATTACTCAGTCTGTTTTGCAGATTAGTACGTCGGGTGAGCTTTCTGGCCTAACCTATATATGGAGCGAATAATGCTCGGCTAGTTTTCTAGATGGGCCACGGCAAGTTCAAGTCACCGCACGGCGCACGACACAACTTCAAGTTGAACTCCGAGTCCGTTGTGATCGAAAGGAAGGGCCGCGGGCCGGCAGGCCCGGGTCACTCGGAAAGATCTTGGCGAGGTTCCGAACTTCGCCTGTGTTCGTCGGGACCCTGGCCCGGTGGGACGTTCAAGTTGGTCATCGTGATTGAGGACCATGATGCGTGCGCTGGTCCTGTCAAAGATACTAGGCCCCTCCCATAGAGAATGCACGTCAAGATGCTACTTACTGCCTTGGCTTGTTGGTGACGTGCTCGGTCATGAAGGGTCGGAAGGCGCGAGATGATGATTCAGTTGATGAATATGATGGACATGGCCAAGTTTCTTGCTATTGAACAGTGCTGCCGCAAGGTGAGGTTACCTCAAGGTCGAGGTGAAATGTACCTTGATTCGCTAACCGGGCCTTCAGGTTGACAAGGCATGCGACGCCTGCCATCTTGACTTTACTTAAGTTTTGTGTTACTGATCAACGTGGTGTGTACCAGCTACATGGTAATACTGGCGCCCAGCCTCAAATGGACGGACCCAATATCACTGGCAGGATGTTACTACGACTACACCTTCGCTCTCATGCCAAGACCCTAACTTGCGAAGCCATAGTGGACAGGTCGTATCATATTATCTACACCACCGCCCACTTTCCAAGCTATCTTGCTGGTTGGATTAACCTGCATGAGATAAACCACCCACGACGCAGCGAGCTGCGAATGACACTCGCACACTGCAAAAATGCACTGGCAGTGGCGCTCAGCGAGGCTGTACGCGTGGGCAGCCCGCATCGATCGTTGGGAGCACTTGCGTTGATGAAAATTTCCTCGATTAAAGTTGCGCTGATGCGGCAGTTGGCGCTGCCCAGCGTTCATCCCACCAGCACAAACAAGGAGATTGATTACGAACACACTACATCCTGCAATCTGTAGCACGTTTCAATGAGGAGCTGAGCGCCAGGGCCACGTTCGTCTGTCTGACCCCGCATCACAGGCACAACCGGTTTCATAGGCAAGCATATTCTCTTCGACGCTTTAGTAGACAACAGAATCACAAAAGTGACTGTTGTCGGAAGACGTCCGCCGTCGATCGACGGGAAACAAATGGAGCAGGCGAAAGCGACCATCATTCGAAAGCTCATGATCATCGCCCGGGAGGACCTTTCCATCTGGGACTACGAGGGAGACACCAAGCTCGTTTCGGCGCTTGCAGATTGCAAAGCGTGTATCTGGTAGGATTCTCCTTCACAGGCTGCACGCACATCTTTCTTTCTTTCTCGCGATTTGATCCGTTGGCTGATGCAGAGCGCCACGAGGATTTAGGTGCGTAGGCGGTAAAGCCGATGATTTTTCGTACCTTCGAGAGTTTGAACGTGTCTCGTATACATTCACACTCAACGTGGCGCACTTCCTGTCCAAACTTGCCCAGTCCAAACAACGCAAGACCAGACAGACCGTGAAGAGTCCACCCCTTCCGGTTCTGCTACTGCAGTGCCAAGTGGGCTCCCGCGCTTGTAAGGCCGGCGGTGGCTTGTTCTCGTTCGAAGCACAGACTCGAAATATGAAGGTACGTATGAGCGGTCTCGTGTGAACCTTTCTCCCGCCGTTATTGGCGTTGGTCTCCTCCATGCAATAACGATGTATTTCTTCAAAGGACGCGTCTAGGCGGCATTGTTGTTAGTAGCGTCTCAGTCGAATGGGCTATATCTTCAGGCCTGGCACTGTTATTTCACGCACAACTATCACGTCTCTCAGTGGATTGGGTTCCACGGTGGCGTTCGCTGGACGCCGCATCATGCCCTCGGTTGTCACCAACATGGAACGAGTGGCCAGGGTTTTGGTGGATGCATCGGTTGGTATCCGAGTCGAGTGCCAACGTCAGGGACCCGATGGAGAAAAGGACACATGGGAAAGTGAGGACATTTTTTTCCTGGTCCTTGGGACTGGGCGTATGATTTTAAAAGCCGACTTTCGATGTCGGCGAGCGTTGAATACTAAATGTGACCTTGTGAGTAGTATTTAGTGGCAATCTTTATCCACGAACCTATTCGAGTATAATTAATCTTAATCTGAAAAGTAGGTCATTTCCTTCAGGTTCAATTTCACAAGACCAGTTCCGCCGTCGACGAACTCCCACCGGTTTCACATGGAGTTTGGGCGATTTCGATGACCCACATCAGATACCGAATACCCTTCATATATTCAAACAAGCAATTACTCGTGGCTTCTAGAAAGGTAAAGGTGAAACAATTAATGTCTAAATCTGAGTTGCAGCACGCTAGTCAGTTTGTACTCTGTTTGATGTACTTTGGGACTAACTGCTATCTATAGAATTTGTTGCTCACACGAGCATGGAAGTAAAAGGAAAAGTTAGACTGGCCGGCAACCTGCACCTCACACTTGGCTCTACCCACGCGACAACCAATCGGATTTAAGTGTTGGCTCGAGACTCACGGGTAAGCCAGCTTCTTTGCCTCTACACAAATAGTTCACACTTGCTACCTACTTTGATACATAAGTGGCGCGGGATCAGGGAATTATCAAGGAGTACGGATCCAGTGTGGAAACATGGAGGGAGGGGTCCCTGTTATGGATGCTTTCTTGTTGCGAGTGTTTTCCCATTCACTAGATGGTCACGTTCAGACCCTGTGCGATGCGTTGGCCCAAAGTCGAGTTCACATGCTGGAAGATCCCAAGCTGCTTGTTGACAATACTCATGTCGGTAACGTGACCCATGTGCCAGACAATGTTGTAGATCAAGTGATCCTGGTCAGTCTCGGAGAGGTTGTTCCACTACATCACCCAATGATTGTCAGTGCCGCGTCATGATACAGAGCAACATCCACTTACGAAAATCCTGGGGAGATCAAAGTCTATCTCGGTGGGTGTGCTGACATACTTGACAGCACCGCCGACCCAGATGGTATGATTTTCATCGTTGTAGGGGCGAACCTCCAAGTTGAGCATGTCTTGCTGTGACCAGAAGTTGGGACGCTTTCCCTGGTTGTTAAAGCTCATGTAACCATCTCGAAGGAAGTTGGCTGGTGAGGCATGACGCTTAGCTCGAGCTTTTCCACCACGGAAAGCACGATGATAATTCACCGACAGGGTTCAAAGGGCAGTTAACCTAGAATAATGTGTCAGTAGAAGTTTGTAGAAAATACTGAAGTCTGTCCGTACGGGAAGTTGTTTGTGGTTAACACCGGTCCGGTAGCGCTGAGCATCTGCGAGGGAATGTGTTTGTGAGGCAGAAGCGGAGAGTCTCGATAGACTGACCGCCGTATGCGAACATGCGTGCTTGGAGTGTCGGGTCCTCAGTTGGCTCAAGTCCATTAGGCTAAAGGTGAGGCGTTAAGCGGCGGAATAAAATTAAAACAAAGTGCAAACCATTTGGGAGGGATCAAAACTGGCTTGTTCCACCTCATCGAAGTAGTTTGTGCTAGAGAAAGAAGGATAAACGTGCGTCCCACAGAGAGCATGCAGCGGTCTCACGGGTTCTGCGTGAGTGTGATTCTACCAATCTCTTGGTAGGGGACATCTTCTGGGAGCCACTCTACGGATGATTATATTAGCCAGGCTATTGGCTGTTAGAGACGTGACCGCCATGCCTTTCGTAAGATCAAAAATATTGTCTGATACTAAGTCAAGTACGGTTCCCAGATCCCGATCAAGCCTGGTGCTTACATTTGTAGTTCTCTGCCTGTTGTGGGGTCATGATTTGCCAGTAAACAGTCCAGCTAGGGTAGTTGCCTGCTTCGATGGCGTCGAAGAGATCTTGAATACCAAAGTCGGCGTTCTCGCCGGCCAGTACGATAGCCTCTTGATTGGTGTTGTTTTTGATGCCTTGGTCAGAAACGGCGATCGTTCTGGGACATGCTTGGAACGGTAGAGAGCTGGAGTCCGAGAAACGCCCACTTGATGTAGTACCACTCGGTGTCACTCACGACCGCGCGGAAGGTGTTACCACTGAACCCATTCATGTGTCTGCCGCGGAATTAGGACATGGCTGGGGATTATAAGGGACGAGAACGGACCGGAAGCCATAAGGCGTGCCCAAATCAGACATGGTGCGCATAACCTACATATTGGGATATGATATGAGTATTTGGAAGGGTGTGTGTCAACCATGTGACCGACCTGGTAGATGGACTCATTGTTCGCAGACAAGTAATCTAGCCAGAAACGTCAGAGTAAGTTACTGGAACATTGTCAGATACATACCCCAGAAGTTCTGTTGGGGAAGAAGATTGAGTGAACGATTGGGTTCCTGAAATGTAAATGCTTACATTGTAATCATACAAGTTTGTCTGCGGGTTGCGCTTTTGCGAATGGATAAAGTCTGCAGCGGCAGATTTTGTCAGCTGCGAACAACGTCACTGAACACAACCTACGCGGGAACTTGGCCGGGTCACGGAGCCAGAATACTGGATGGTTGAGGAACACCTGGAAGTCGAAGGTTGAGTCTGCATGGCCCTCTCATTCCAAGCCTGCAACCCACCCAGTCGAGAATTCCTTCCTCTGTGCGCAATCTGGGGCACAGTTCAGCCGATATGACACCGCATTATGTATCTTTTAAAGCGTACTTAAAGGCAAGACCTCGCAGGTCTCGGATACAGTCCGCGTTTCCAAGGTTCCCGGCAATCGTCGAAAAACGCGCCGTCACCGGAGTGAGTTTGCCGACAGTGTCAAACACCTTCGCCATGCTGTGATTCATGGCAACATCGGTAGTGATTTCGAACCAGCCATGAGCACCTGCTCCCTTGGCATGGACAGTGCGCTCGGGCTGGGTCATGAGAGATAAGCTGCAGGACAAGTAACGGAAACACGGCACTTACGACTCGCTCTCGGACAAAGTGAGCGACGTGCTCAATCTGAAATGATGTGCATGAGGATGGACATTTGGATGAGGTGAAACAAAGATGATTACCAGATTGGTTGCTTGGATCAGCAAGGGACCTGTAGTACCCAATCTGTCCGACATATAGGGGTTGGGGTAGCTGTAAAGGGTAATAGTGAGAATTTTTTGGTCTCGAAATGCGAAGGGACGGCTCACGGCTGCCCCCCGGAAAGGGTGTATTCCAGCGAAGTGGAAGGGTCATTGATGATGGATTCCTGCTTAGCTGGACCCTGGTAAATGTCAAAGTAGGGCAGACTGGAATCACGCTTGGCTTTCGCAACTACGGACGAGAGACCTAAGAACAAGAGGGTGGTGAGAGTAAGGATACGCATCGCACACAATCCTCGCGCTGATGAGGGGGAACAGCTGATTCCTGAGAAGCTGGGAGGAGGATGCTTTATAGAATTCTAGGAAAAGGTTGAAAAGTCCGCCGGAGTTATTCACAACTGTGAATTAATCCGCCCTTCGAGCTAATTTTTCACAGCTGTTATAAACCAGCTTGATTAACTAGTGAAAAAGATGTCTTGTCACTGTGAATAAATGTTTCGTTGTGAGTATTAACAACATTCAGAGCCTCGTTTTTGCTATCGTTATCACTCGCCACATGGTCCGATGAGAATTCCGGGTCGCCGTTGTCCACCACTACACTTTGTTTACCAGGTAAGGGTTGAGCCGGTCCGTTCGTCAGGCATGAAGTTGATGGGTATAGCAAATGTCATCGTTGCTAAAATAATACAGTAGGACTTCAGTACTGACAGAATCATGATAATTATAAACTATGATTTACGCCACTAAGAACACGTGCATGAGGATGGGGCTTTAGTGCCACCCACCATGCATAAGAATTGTTGCTGGAGATCGGAATGTTGAAAGACAATTCGTGGAACCGTAGGATTCGAGTTGACGACGAAACTCCTCAGCGACAGTGCCATTGCCAATCTCGCGCACAATCATCGAGAGGTCATCTTTTGCATCGGGATGATCTTTGATAGTCGAGCATGATTCGAAGCCGGTGTTCGAGAAATTCTTTGACCCTCTGATAAGCGTGGGGGTACGAAATGGTGCGAAAGAAATGGGACGGGGTTAGATGCACTGCCGCGTTGAACTTGAAGATAATTTCAAGCCATCGTGGGACGGCTCTGGTATGTATTATAATCAGGGCCCTCCGGGCATTATACCTGGACCCGAGGTTGGTACATGGACACACTAACTTGAAGGTATGAAAAGCCACCGCACTGTCCACGTCCTGTGAAACGTCCAACACGACCTGCACGTCCAATCAGTGTTGTTGGCTGGCAGCGAAATTTCACAAGTACCGTCGCTTCAACTGGAACCCTACTAGAAGGTTAGGGTTAGGTTACGCATAAGTCAAGCCAAGACTTCCTACGGGCGTTCACTTTTATTTTCCCACGAATTCTTGGTTCGTAAACCTTCCCTTCGGGTCCAGGAACATATCCACATTGTCGCATTCTTGTATTCACCTACGGCGGCGGCGCGTGATTTATCCACGTAGTCTGACACGGCGCAAGAAAGACCAATTTCCTGCGTATGTCTGACCGGGTGCACTACTACTTAGTCTTGATAGGACTTGCTGACTTGGACCTGAGTCGAAATTTGAATTTAAGCTACTTAGACAATTTGTGGGTGCAAAGTAAGTGTCAAAGTGACAAGAAGCAATCTCACAACGCAGTCGGCAAACTTTAAACCTGGCCTAAAGATCAGACAAAAGGCCTATGTCACCTTTTGTCCATCCTTTTGTCCGATTAAGGGCTGGTTTAAAGATTGCTGACTGCGCTGTGGATGGAAATTTACTGATCGGACTACCATGGACTCGGTCTCGATGAGTTCTTGCGTCGTCGGCGGTTTGATATAGCGCGGTGGCGCCGGTGTGTTGTTTCACACATGTTGATGGTACAGAATTCGTGGTACTGGCAAGGAAACAGTTCCCTTCGGCGCGTTCCCTGTGTCGAAGGAGGAATAGATGAAGACGGTAAGTGTATTCGCCACTGATCATGGTGACCCGCTTTCCCGCAACTTCAAGCAAGGAATCTGCATATCGATCTGATACGTCTCTGAGACGCGATCTAGCTCCTTTGACCGAACGCAGAGGGAAAGCTCTTCAAATGCTATATTACGATGTGATAATTCTTGATGGAGGTTGTCGAGAGGCACCTGCAGCCGTTCGAAGAACTTCGAACTTGGTAGTACCCGAATGATATATAAGCATTTTGTTCGGAGGTAATTCGCAGTTTGTCCTCGTAGGCCTCGAAAAGGGACCGCATGGCCTCGTGCACAGAATCATACGCAGCTCGGAGTTTGTCTTTGGTGAGTAAACGGTCGTTGGACAGCCAAAGTAGGTCGTTCACGAGTGGCCAAGTGTAGAAAAAGACACTGACGAGAGCAAGATATGCCATGAAAAAGTGACTTAGCTCGAAGGGCGGGATGAATTCACAGTTGTGAATAAATCTGGCGGGCTTTTCAACCGTACCATAGCTTGACTTGAGTCGTCTGTGTACATACCTGATAATCTACACTGCCCCGAACTTATTCACAGATTTCAACAGGGCGACCCCCGACTTTTCAATCGTACCTAAATTCGGGTGTTGCCATGATGATGATGACGCTGTCAAGTCTTGGAAATTCATAACAACCGTGGCGCAGAGGGTAGACCTATAACTGGGCAATTGTTTCCAGTGGGGAGAGTCGAAACGTGCCAGTGAAACTAGAGCTAATTATGTGGCTCTTGTACCGGTGGGAACGCTGATAGGATTTATCGGACCTTGTCAATGTACCGGTTTGCAGCAATAGAATGCGCAGTCGAGAGTGGGAGAAATGGTGCATGCTGTCTTGTGACATGGGATGCCTTACCTAGTAGGTGTTTCAGAAACGATCCGAATGATGTTGGACAAGCTGAAGTGACTCCCGCCCTCCCCGGACGCATCGTGCGAGCGGCCGACGAGTCGGACCTAGGTGTCCTCGGGTAAACGTGAGATAGTGACAGTGGCTGTGACGTTATCACGTTGAGATGGAGTTCATTTCGCACACAAACTTGGTTGTTCGCAGTCTCTTGATGCTTCTCGTGGAGTCAGACTCGGGGCGCGGTCATGATGAGTCTGTTCAGGTCCGTTCGGTTTTCACAATCGGACCTCCTTTGTGCAAGATGTTGCTTCATTGACGCCATAAGTCAATACCACTGGGTAGCTTACTCTGTCCTCTCACTTGCCGTCCTACAGGTTATAATCCGGAATAAGAGACATCTAGTGTGTAATACAAAGCACATCGATGTTCTGTACACGGCCGCCGTTCTTTCGATTGAGATTCATGAACGCCATGCATTCCATGACTAACACTAGGTAATTCAACAATACCCAAATATCTTCACCATAATCAAATAGCAACCGCCGTTCTCGCAGCCCCGCTAGTAAGTCGGGGGATTTGAACAATATGTAGGGAATAACAGGGATCGAATGCTTGCCGAGAAGCTTCTGATTCAGCATTTAGATCCGGAGGCATCTCCTAAAGGCAAGTAAAACATATCCGATCAGTGCATACGCTCTGGAAACCATTCCCAGGTTTCCTGACTGCTTATGATCCTGAGCTGTGAATTTCGTCGGTGGAATATCAATATCGCGGTAGGTCAGTCATTTGACCTGACAATGAGTGTGAGCGCCGACGTTCCCGCAGCCGACACGAAGTAGCCTAGGCAATCCTAACGAAAGAATGCGTCTTTGCGCACCACGGAGGTATGCACCTCTTCCTGAGAGAGCCAGAGCTTTAAAAAGCGTGCAATCGAGTCCAATGAGCACCAGCAGATACACCTCATGTTCGACATCTATTTTGTGGCTTCGTCAGTTCTCGGTGGGGTTCTCCTCACAGTTTTCGCCAATGTGGCGTCTGGAAAGTTTCCCGGTGTTATTGGAAGACTAGGAGGGATATTCACCTCTGGTACTGTTAGTACGCTTCATTGCGGCGCCGAGCGTTTTGAGAGCTGAACTCCTGTCTTGCAGAGCGTTGTGCGCGCTGTTCTCAAGGGAGAGACCCCTGACTATAGCGGGAAGCCCTTGACCAGGTAAGCGAATTGACCCTCCATCCGAAATGCAAGCATGCTGAGGCGTTGTGTAGAGCACAGGTCGCGGCAGCCTTTCCCGAAGGCACTTGGCAGCGTGATGCGTACGATGATTTCACGAAGGTGCTACTCGACGAAGACCTCATATTCCCATGCATCTATGCTACCAAGGGCTTCAAAAATGATGATCAGCTCTACTTGTTCATCGATTCCGACGACCTCTCCGACCCCCGCCACATTCGGTCTCTGGCCACTGCACTGACCACATACTTGCCGCAAGCGCATGACCTTGGCCCAAACACGTCGCTGGTCTTGTTGGCGAAGAGGATGTCACAGCCAAGGTCTATTGAAGAGTACAACAACCTGTTCTGGGAGCTGCTCAACGGTCTAGCGAAGCTCGACACGAAGTCATGGCCCACGGATGTGCCTCGCGACATTAACACCGACAAATGGTGCCTCTGCTTTGGCGGCGAGCCATTCTTCACCGTAATCCAGACGCCCGGGCACCAGGTCCGTCGCTCGCGCTACGCACCCGGCCTCACCATTGTGTTCCAACCCAAATGGATCTTCGACATTCTGTTCAGCAGTGACGCAAAGCGCGCTGGAGCACTCGCCAAAGTTCGTTCCCTCCTTGCAAAATACGACCCCATCCCTGTGAGCCCTGAGCTCAAGAACTACGGTGACCCTGGTTCCCGCGAGTCCAAGCAGTACTTCCTGATGGACGAAAACGAGCCAGCTCCGTGCCCTTACGACATATTGAGCAACTCCGAGGTCTTGAAAGCTTAAAGGTAAGCCAATTCGTTACTTTTGTAGAACATGCAATCTCATGTGATTTCTTTTACAACCACAGCACTTTCCAGAAAAGGAATGGAGGATCCAGAGTGTTAATGACAAATCCAGAATTGAATAAAATTTCAGTGTACAAATGTTCAATGTTCCCTCTCACGTTCCCTCTGCTAGTATTTAGCAATTGCTGTAGAAAATACACACTAGCGTGCAATCCGAAGAAAACCGTGTCTTTTTGCTTCATCTTATCCTTCGGTCATGCTTAGTGAGGGGTTTCACAGTAAGGAGATGGCAATATTACTTATCATTATTAATATACAGCGACACAATGGCGACTGTCCGTGACTGTCGGTCCGAGGAATTAATGCTCTTGCACACTGCCCTGCGGTTGGGCAGAGGGTGACCGGTCTGACCCCCCCCCCCCTTTATTTATTTTTTCAGAAACAACCTCCCGCATGCAGATATCCGAGATAGGGCAATTCCCTCCCCACATCAAGGCAGTTAAAGTATCTGATCTCCTCTTATCCTCCTCGTCGTTCGTCATGGCGTCCCCCCCATTTACCATCATCGGGACCCCTTACAGCACCTTTACTCGTGCCATCACACTCGGACTCACCTACAAAGGCCTCGCCTTTAACCAAGTCCGCGTCGTACCCCACTCCGAAACCGCCTACGAGAACCATCCCTTCGGATTCTTGCCCACACTCATCATCCACGAGATCGATGGCAAGAAAGTCGATCTCAAACTGAGAGAGTCTCAGGCGATCGCGCGTTACATCGATCGCATCGCTCCAGAGCCCACTCTCCACATCGTCGATGGCGATGGACACTCCCTCATCAACGAGCAGATGTGGGAATTTGTCAGTTTCGCAGGCGCACACGGTAAGCTGATGATCTGATTACCCGCCCACAGTCTTAGATCGCTGTGAGATTTTTTATTCATTCTGATGGACTTTTTTTAGGGTTTCCCCCCGTGGAAAAGGGCCTCGTCAAACCCCGCATCGCAGCCACTGACGAGGGCAAACTCTCAGATGCTGAGATCCGCAGCAATATTGCAGCTGGTGTTGATCAGGTCCGCAAATTCCTCAAGAGGAGCGAGGAGAACATGTCCCTAGATGGATTCATCTTTGGCGAGAAACTGAGTTGGGCCGACTTCTTCCTCTTCCCGCTTTTGGCGGATCTCAGGGCCATCCCAGAGGGAGAATTACTTAGTCCTCGTCTTCTCAGATGGATGGAGAAAATGGACCAGCTGGATGCTGTTAAGAAAACCAAGCCGGGCACCTTGTCCGCCGGTGCAAGGCCCCCTTAACGCTTCTCTTTGGGAACATATTTGATCCTGTCTTTTCTCTCTACAATGACTGGAATAGATCAAGTGCAAACATGTTGTATATCTAGATAGATCTTGGATGCAAAAAAAAAAGCTACTTGTTCGTCTGAACGCCCCGATGATATCGATGATGAATGATATTGATATACTTCTACTTCCGCGGACACGTATGTGTGACCTTGCGCGTTCATCGTTGGAACTTGCATGATTCAGATGAATTGTTCTCAACCGGATTCGGTCGCTTAACCTACACAACTTCCTAATATGTGAATCTCTCCCTAAGTACACTCTCTGGATCCACCCCGGCCGCGGTGAGCGATTTCATCGCATTGAGCACAAAGGGCAGTGGTCCGCAGATGTGCGGCTCCCGTTCCTGCGCACCCACGCTCTCAAAGAACGCCCCCTTGTCATCGATGCGTCCCTGGTGCAGGGTTACCGACACAGAAGCTGGCAAGCGTGGTAGGCTCGCGGGAGCGCGATCGGTGAAGATATGAATCGCAAGCGTCAAATCGACCGGAGGACGATCGTTGCCATCCGAACCGTCATCCTTTTCCGCGTAGGCTTCAAGCACGAGGGACAACATCACCTCCGGCTCGCGCGCCGAAATGGCGAGGACGACGTCCCAGACGCCATGCGTGCGCCGCGCGAGATTGACGACGTAGCGCATCATGCCGAGGAAAGGCGTCAGCCCAATTCCTCCCGCGATCCAGAGTAAACGACGGCCCCCATCACATGCTGCAAGAGGTTCCGACAATGGAAAGGTCCCTCCAACGCCGCGCAGCTGTGCGACGATTCCTAGAGATGAAACGTCGATGGCCATACCCTCGCTGTTTGGGTCAACTTTGTGCGCGAGCTGATGCATAATCGGAGTGACGAGTCCAGATTTGATCAACCGGATCGTGAGGGTGAATGTCCCTGGCTTCGCCGGGGTAGGCGGCACAGACACGGTCCAGGTACGAACGCAATCATCGCTCTGGGCCCAGGTACCTGGCGCCCAATCCACGAGTTCACGAGCTCGCTCTCGAAGAAAGTGGGAGAGGTCGAGAACTGCGTTCTGACTCGCGCGAATCTGCACGGGATGCGACGCTTGGAACGTGAAACTCGCCAACGTGTCATTGTGCACGCGCGTCTTGACGAGTGAAAGAGCTACGTCCTGTTGCGGAGCCTCCGGTGGTGTCTCCTCCGATAGGTAGCAGATAGGGGGACAATAAGGACTGTTCTCCACTGTGTCAGGCATCTCGCGTATCGGTATCGCATTCTCCACAAAGGAAAAGCCAGTGACGTATATGGTAGTGACTGCGTTCACACGAGGCATGAGTTTTCTCGCTGCTTCTCCGAACAACGTCTCTGCTGTGCCAGTCACATAGAGAATGGCACCCGTGGAGAAGGAGGGAAACACGATGCCTGCTAAAGGAGTGATCCAAATGTTTCCCAGAGAGTTGAACATCCGATTGCCTGGAAACAACATGAGGACGAGGCTCATAAAAGAACCATTTTCTCGAGGTAATGCGTACCATTATAGTTTGGCAACACGAGGGTTCTCCCGTCTCTTGGGTGTACCCGAACGAAGCCCGGTCTTCCACCGCGGTGATTGGTATCGACGCGTGAGGGGTGAAGGTCCGTATCGTCGGGCCGGGAAACATAAGATGTCGCAAGAAAGGCCATGTCGGCCTGATGAACGAAGTGAACGACATCGTCTGGTAGTCTCTCCTCTTGCGTCAAGTGCCAGCGGTCATGAACGACACGCGGCGCGACGTCCGGGTGCGGCTCGAGGTCTCTCACTTTGATATACTTTGGACACAACCTATGCCGCGACCGGGGTGGATGCAAAAATCAATTATAAATTCCTCTGGCCGGCCCGTCGGGACGGGAAAACGCACCCCAGTGCATGTGTGACTGATAGCTCGAGCGTCAGATCACTGCCATCAAACCTGGCGTGCGACACCTGGCCAGAGAACTTGTTCCTGCGGCGCGTACTCAGCTCGAGACCAAGCCCCGATGCGAACGGGTTGTCCTTCCGACCATCAAGATGGCCCAGGGTGGTGGAAATAGGATCCCCAGGCCACACGCGTGCGTGAACGTGGAGTGAAGTGTTTGTCGGGGAGTGGATGAATCCCGGCGTACCCTGAGAGGAACAAAGGACGGATGCCCAGGGCCTTCCCTCGCTGTCTAGGGTCGTAATGGGGACATAGTGCAGACGGGTGCTATGGAATATACGATGCTGTTCGGGGAGTTTGTTGACGATCGCACTGACGGACACACGCTCAGGGAGGCACATCAACTTTTGGATGGCCTGTTCGCCGGGGTGCCATCCCTTGAACGCTTGATCGACGGAGAGCATGGTGTTTTGAGCAGCGAGAGAGGTAATCGGGCTTGATACGAAGAGGTGGACGGGTTAGCTGCTGATACCCACGACATCAGCAAGGATTGATCGATTAAACTCCACCACGCGGGCCGCGCGGAGCCTGGTAGTCAGCAATAACGTTCAGCCTGGGGATGAGATTTTCGGCTCAAATCGAAAACTGCGGGAACACTAGATATTGGTGGCTAACCATTGGTGGGCCCAAATACGTCTGCTCGTTAGATGACGTGCACCCACCATCAGACATCAACGACCGTGACACCCCTGCGTCCCCACGAACGATCGTATCATTGATCATTCCAACGTGCATTCAGTGTCCCATCGGTACGCCCAGGGGACACCGTAACGAACACGTTGAAGTTAATACACCTGAGCACGTGAATCCCTCTGGACGAACGTCCACCTCTTTCCACCCACCCCTCGAGCGATCACTCAAAGGGGATCCTTGACCTTTTTGGGAATTCACGAGGGTTCAGCATAAACGCGCACGTCCCGTCGACAAAGCGCTTGCCTGACATTGTCTTCGTTCGCAAAGTTGACACGACGGGATCGGCTGACACCGCGGCAGACGTGGGCAAGGAACTTGTCCCACATGAACGATCCCTCCGTGACGCGGGGAATATGCCCCCCCCCCCCGTTCTAGAAAAGCCTGGATTAAATATGATATCAGGTCGAGCCCAGTCTGACTGAGTGGATGTGATCAGTTCATTCCCTCGTAGCATAAAATGTCGTGACTGACGCGCGTGGTGTCGAACCCGTCCAAAACCTGTGACTGCGGCTGAACGCCGCGCCTTCCATAGGTCTGACATAAGACAACTCTCCAAAGTCGTTCCCAGTTACGATGTCTCTGGGCAACGCCAGATCTTGTGCCTATTCTCGACCAGCAAACGCCACCGGCGCGCTAAAAGCCTATCGTCGCCACTCATGACATATTTTTTGTTGTGCGACACTTTCCCGTAACGTCGAGTAGATCATAGAGTGAGAACCACGGACAACACCAGCAAGTGGCTTTACCGCCGAGGTGTTGGATTCCAAACATCGTCAAGGACAGAACGTGATGTCGCCTTGACCAACCAAGCCAAATGCACGCCACTGCTCACAAAACCAAATCCCATGTCAAACATCCGCACAAACCAGAAATGCCCGACGCACGTTTGGAAGCACCATTCAATACCCTCAACGACGCCAAACTCTTCCGGGTCGACGAAAAAACGCCGGTACGAAATGCAGCGAGGGGAAACCTATCGCGCCGTACCACAGCCGTCCATCCTTTGTCGACGCTCCGAGACCCAAAAATACAATGCTCACCTCTAAACGTTGGTACCAACGTGCGGCCAGAATATACAAGCTATTTCGGATCGGAACCATATACGCTTGAAGCGGGTAACAAGGTCATGTCGAAGGAAGGGAAGAGCTTAAAATCAGTCTTCAGCGCTGCCACGTACGCACGATAAAGTGTGCCACCACGAGTGCGAGTGCCAGAGGATTTCAAAAAATTGGCATTCATCCGGGAAGTCGATATCTCCAAACTCGCACGCGAACTCGACCCTGAGGCAAGGTACTTCAAGTTGCCAGGGGCTTGTGGTGGCTGACAGCATCCCCAGATCATTTCAAATCACATCGTCTAATGAAAACCATTCAGGTCAGCCAAGCGACGAGAAAAACACAAAACCGACAAACCTTATCAAAACCCGAGATACGAGATAGCAACGTTAGCATGATAACAAGGTATATCGACAATAAAACAGGGAACCGTGCCGATAACAAGCGACCGTCATGGGCAGTCCTGACGGTCCACTCTCAATCTATCTCAATGACATCATCCCCGTCGATCTTGTCCGTGGCACTATCCAACATGACCAGCCCGTCCTCCTCCAGTCTTTTCTTCTTACTTGGACTTCCGAATTCTATTGATGACGCTCCGATTGTCTTTGCTCTTTTTGCCAAAGGTTCGACCTCGGCGACATCGTCATCGGGTGCAGACCGCTTCCGTGATGGCGAAGGAGCAGGCGTAGACGGTCGACGATTGAAGGGTGGCTTTGGTAATGGTGAAGGTAATATCAATGCCGGTGCATTAGTCAGATGATTCGGTCTGTCACCAAAAGTCTAGTCACCAAAGGCAGGAATGCGACCCCGACATGAAGTCACTTACGGAAGCTCGCACAAGGCCGCTGAAATCGTTCCCCACTCCCCTTCTTCGTCAACGATCGTCAAAAACTTGCCCCTCGTCACACTCAAACTCTCCAACGTCCGATCGTCGTTGTCGTCCCAGTCCGGGTCGCTCAGCACGCGCTTGTCTTCATATACACTGACATCTCGTTTACCGGTTCCTCCATCCTCCCCTTCACCATCCCCAAGAATACCATCCACCAACTCGCCGAGTGTGACACGCGATGGATCGCACTGCACCTTCACATACGTGTCTCTGCAAATTCCACACTCGGGGTTGGGAGGACAAAGATTGACCGTGCTGAGCGGAACGGCTGGTTTGAACTGCACGTGCACGTTCTTGAGCGAAGTGTAAGACTTGCGCAACAGATGCAAAGCTTGTAGAACAATCAGTCCCGATATGATAGCATTCGTCGTCGCGATAGCGGGGATAATGTTACCGGCCATTTCTATTCGTGTATATCAACAAGACGTAAACCATAGAGCTCATGGAAATAGCACCTTTGACTTCCCAACGCGTCTTCCGCTCAATGTAGTACGCGGCTGAACGGAGATTTGAGGCGGCAGTAACGAAATCAAGTGTGTCACCATCATCCTTGTCAAATGAAATGGTTTCTTCTCCAGCACGCAGGCGTGATGCTAAGCGGTTGGTACTGGGCGTCCTGCGTCAACAACTGGGACTAAACAACCATAATCTGGGACGAAAGCATACCTTGATACGAAAAGGGCAAGGTTATCCTGAAGAGTCAAGGCACGCTGATCCTTCAATCCGCTATTTCCGTTAGACGAGGACGCCGACCTTGTGGCATCTCCATTAACATGACCATTTACTTGTACCTTGGAGTTTGAGGACGATGCCAAGCTTTTCGTGGCTTCTTTCACCACAAAGCTGCCATCCGCGATGGCATCAAAGTCGAGGGGTGTCGGTCTTTCTCTTGAACGCCACATATCTGCCATAGACAGGAGATTTCTGATATCCGCATTGAAGACCTTATCAATGTTGGCTCAGGGCCACAACTCGCATCTCCGGCGATGAAACGAACCTTTTCAAAGACAGTCTTGGTTATATCATCAGTCGTCCCTGGGGAGCGCAACACATTGCGAACAACTTTGTACGCCAAAGCTTCTTTTCGTAAAGCCGCTATCTCTTGTACTGTGTGACATCAGTCGGTATGATAACCCGGAGTGACGAAAGACGCTGACCGTTTTCACCCTGCTTCTCAGCCTCGTCTAGTTCGGTACTGTCGTCTTCGTCCTCTCCGAATAATTGCCTATTAGCACGAGATTAGTAAAAACGAGTAATTTGTCTGCTCATCAGCTCACGGGAGGAGATAGCTCTTGGCCCAGACAATACAGTGAATAGGTTGCGAAGGGGTCGATCGGATAGTGCAAACTGGGAACGACTTTGGCGTTGGTTTCGGTATACAGTCGAAACACTCCGTGCGATCCTAATACCCAGGTGGGTGGAATTGGGTGCTTCGGGGAGATGGACGAACCTTGAGAAGAGGCTGAACTTGACCGAGGTATCCAGCTGTACCTGACTCTACGAGCGGAATACCTGATGCCATGCACATCTTGTTCACATGTCGGCGCGCGTCTGGTTCACCGCAAGTCATGAAGCGCGCGGTAGACGTAGCGTGGATCCACTTACCGAGGTTGTCTAGGGCATTGAGGACGATGTCGAAGGACTGGAACCACTCGACATCGAACTGGGGCTCCTTGATGTTCGCGTGGATCGGTTGAATATGAACGTTCGGATTGAAAGCGCAGGCTGTCTGGGCTGCCACCTGGAATAAGGAGTCGATTGAGTACTGCATAGAGAAGCCAAGCAGAGACACACTCACCATGGCTTTGCTCTGCTTGACATCCTTCTTCTTGAAGAGAAACTGTCTGTTCAGGTTGGAGAGGTCTATGGTATCCAAGTCTAAGAGTGTGATGTGACCAAAGCCTGTCAAGACGATGTTCTTGACTGCATGTAAAGAAGTGTCAGAAGGGTGCGGTCTTGGTGAAAAAATATGACTGACGTAGCTCGCAACCAATTCCTCCCGCTCCAACCAACAAGATTTTGGTGTCCGCAAGACGGTTCACGAATTCTGAGCCAAGGATTGCCTTTGCATGGGCGTAACGACCGCTGTTGCGTTTACCATCCATGTTCGAATGTAAGACTGGGTGTCGGCCAACCAGAAGTGACCCTGTGGATTTTGAGTGTAGTAAAGGAACGCCGACTCCTCTCGGTCACGCGACTGTCACGCGTATGTTACGTGTCACGCTACTCCTCCTCGTTCTCAAGTACAGTGTGAATGGTAGTCATTCAGTTTCAGTGTCTCCATCCAACATCGTGTCCATTTTCCATCATCGGCTCTACAAACCCGCGGAACATCCATGGGGCTCGCAACGTCGTGTCTAGCGATCCACCAGCGCCGTCTTCACCCACCCCCACAATCAACTGGCTACGATCCTGCGACCAACGCATTCCATAGCCTTCTTCGACCCTAACCTCGTACACTAGCACCTGATGCGGTAACCAGTGTAGATTCCGCCACGTTACATTGTCCATCACCTTGTCGAACAGCATCAGCGCCCGTTCGTTGATTGACGCGACCGATCCCTTGGGCTGTCCTCCCCACCACCCCACGCAGTCCCTCCCCGAATCGGCATCGCCCGATCTGTGAGCATGCTTCGACCACGCTTTCGCGCCTGCCGTGAGCCCCGTGTTGGTTGTCGGGGCCGTGAACGCGGACAGGCACTCTTGGCGCGTGGGTGGGTCGGAGCCGAGTGCGGAGCCAACGGTGTATGCGAGCCCGTGCAGGAAGTGTTTGGAGAGTGGGCTGGTTTGGAGCTCTGCTCCGAGGACAAGTTGGTCACCCTGTGAAAGCATGCCTTGGACACGAGCGCGCTCTGCTGCCGCAGCGGGGAGTTCGTGCATGTTATAACATCGCGGGACGGGTATGTGAGTGAGGGTGTTTGAAGAAACGAGCGCGCGCATCGATGTTAGTATGGACATGCTTGTTCGAGCTCCGCACAACTACATATCCTTTGGATCTACATGGGAGGCGCAACTTTGCCACATTCCCTGCAGGTTCTCAGCTCTTCATCGTTTTGCCAGCGCTGGATCACCGGCTTCAACTGCGTTCCAAGATCCGTGACATGAAAGGTCTCCTTGTGAATGATCGTTGGTTTCGTATGAACAGGTTCCCGGCAGTACCACTGCAGCGAATCTGAGCAGCCTCAGCAACAGACGAGAGTCAGTGCTAATCATGTCAGCTTACCATTGGATTCTGTCGGGCGAGTAGCTTCGATGACGATCCCGATCGTGTCTGCGAACCTCACAGGGTTATGCGGTGTGTTTGCTGTCCGATCGATACATGAGCGACGATGCGCAGAATGAGAATCCACCCAACCAGGCAACAGAAACATCTCGCCCTCTTCGATTCTAATGTCCCTGAACGTCTCCTCATCCACCGCCTTCAACAACATACCGCCTTTGTACTGATAGAACCACTCCTACGTGTGATTGAGTGAGCAACCTGCGCGGAGAGGTGTCGCGAACGACGACAAACCTCGGTCTCATTCACATGATAGTCGTTCCGTTCGTTGGGACCCCCAACTGCCATCACAACAAAGTCCTTTTCTCTGTACAGACAAAAGTTATTCACAGGGGGTTTCAGGAGGTGTGCGTTGGCACTGAGCCATTTGGGGAAGTTGATGGGAGGGAGGAGGCCCATGATTGCGATGATGAACAAGCAGGTCGTTGATCAGTTCAGGCGCAGAGGTGGCATATACTATTACAGTCTCATCTTATCTCATACCATCCCTTTCGTGCAGACCAACAAGTGTCCATCCAATAAATCATCGGGACTGTTGGACACATTGGAGTCGCTCCTGACAACCTGGAATTCCGCCGAATCCTCTGCAATTCGGCAAGCTCTGTGCCATCAGAGTGATGTCAGCCAAGAGTAATGAGGCCATCAGCAGTCACGCCGATTGGTCGAAACCTTTGGCTCGCCACTGCACCCCTGAGTCTTCCTCGTCTCCTTTCAACCTTCACGAATGCCGTCCAGAACAAAGCAGGTAAATCCATATGGGCCCCACGAGTCTTCAACTGATCTCAGTCATCCTCTAGAAACGTGCCGGGAAGAGACACCGTCCCTCGACACTTGACTCATTACCACTCGACGATTTTTTCGTCAAATACTATCCAGAATTCCAGTACGACTCCACCGAGTCAGCGTCCCACGAATTTTATCGTCTGTGCGGCGAGTTCGGCTGGGACAGAGACGACCCTGTAAGAGGGGACGCCCATCAGGACTTCAAGGACGCGCTCGTCAGACAATTCAACGAAGTCTACGGTACGGACGAGGACAACCTCGCAGATTGGCAAAATTTATGTTGTATCGTGCACGTTGAGCCGACCCCAGAGGACCTGGACACCTGTCGAGAGGCAAGCACAGCTCTGTCCTCTTCAATTTTCGTGCCCCTAATTCGCACGAACTTACTAGGCCATCCGTGGTACCTTTGTCAATCTCGTCGACCTCGTCGACACCGACAATACAGGAGTGGACGTCCAGATATTCGAGTCTGAGCTTGAGCTCGCTGAATACACTCGCACGTCAGGCAAGTTTTTCCCAAAGGAAAGTGCGTACGCAGGAGGCTTGTTGCGCTTCCTCCTACGACACATTCTCCACCCTGCGAGAGAGGCTCCCTCTCGCCGCAGGATCAAAAAGCGTCGTTGAATGGGGATTTCATTCCCGGTGGTGTCCTTTTTAATGACACCGCGAGACGGAGCTCCACATTAAGCGATGCGATTCCGAATTGGCTTGATGATCTTCCATTTTGTTCGTAGAGTCTTCGAGGTAAAACGTACCGAAGTCTGCAGTTAGCCTGGTCATCATATTAACTCGATACAGTTAACTCGTTCGTCTCCTCCTCTGTCTTCACGGCCCGAATGTACAAGTGGTTGTAAGATCTTTACAGTGTAACTGGTACTATACGGTTTTGTCCCAGCTAATGGTTCGTTAAAACTTCTAGAATTACGTGCCGCAGACTCGGATGTGCATGTACCGTGGAATGTTCCCAGTCAAATCCACAAATTCGGTCGTCTTCGTTGGACACGGGGCCGGTTGGACGACACGATGTGATCGACACTTTGTCAAACATGTTGATAATGAATCAGTGTCCCCAGCAAGTCCAAAACATCCTTCCTTCTAACAGGTCCACGAACGTCATGGGAGTTGGGCGAAACGCAGAAACGTCGCTGCTGCAGTTCGAGCGGCGAACCACCATTTCCTGAGCACCAGCTGGTGAGTCGCGTCAGGGAGCTTCTGGATTAAATTGATGACTTCAGCGCATTCGGCAAGGTGGTCCAGATAGCGGAGTCACCCGAGACAGACCCCTGGAAATCGTGACCAAGGTCGTCGAATGCAGGTGCCAGCTACACCCCAACTTGGTCGAGTAAGCGACAAACTAATCATGATGATGGTCGACCTGGCCCGGGAATCCTCGGCGTGCTCGAGAGTCGACAGTGACCGACTCAAGCACCTTTAACCAGATTTTTTCTTTCTTTCGATAAGTATTTCACCACGTCGCTGATAAGCAGAAGACATGTAAATTCCACACTACCCATACGAGTTCTTTTATAACGACATTCACACCCCCCGAAAGTTCAAACGTGCCGGACGGTGGATGTCACACTTCATCGATGCATCTTCAACTCCTGAGTCATCCTCTGAACCGTCTCTTGCCAACTCAGTTCGATCATATCGGTCCAGTGTCCGAACCTCGAACGGAATCAAATGACTCGGAGAGAGGTACTCCAAATTGTCTGGTGTGCCCCTTCAAATCTTATTCTCTCACACGCATGGCATCTTGGAATGGGGTTTGCAGCAAGTACGGTCAGTTTGACATTCAAGCTTCAAGTCCGGACGTGTCAATAGCTTTAAGCTTTTTGCGAAAAACGAACGTATCAAGCCCTCTGACGTTTTTCTGGACGAGCCTTGTGACACCAAAGAAGGATAGAGAGACCTACGTCCAGGTGGGCTTCCGTGGCAGCGTCGACATCTCATCTCCCGAGTGTCAAGCTCAAGGATATAAAGATCGCATTCCCCCCTCCCTCGTCCACAGCGGGTAATCAAGTGTTTCAGACTCCGACTGTCCTTGTCACGTCTCTCTTACCTCTACTACGGTCACCCCAGCAGGGTTTATCATGAATGTTTCATCAATGACTCACCAAGCTCTCCCGGGCCAGTTCACCACCATACAGGGGACATCAAGTCTCCCCGATCCCACAGCGCAAAATGTGCTGGCCGATGCACCCATACAATCAGTCATGACCCAACGTTGAGAAGCGAAGGATCCTACCCAAAGCACACTGAGCCCACACCACTGGAGCTTCGCTGGATGGGCAAGTCTACGGGCAGAGCATCTCGTGATGACCTTAAGTTGAAAGATGCCAAGATGGTCAGTATCTATACCCAGTGTTTACTCTAATATATGTCTTATTACTTTGATATAGGATAAGGAAATCCTTATCCAAGGTCTGAGAGGCTTGTCGGATGATCTTATATTCAAGCTAAGCAGGCCACGAGAGAAACATGCCGCCATCGTATCCTCACGTTGGCCTGGGAGCTTGAAGAAGCGGAGAGACATATGGAGCTCCTTAAAGCAATGAAGCCTATGAGGAAGACATGTCGGCATTCTCGACATGCGAGGAGCAACTGGATCAGTTGGAAGGTTATGCTTTGGATACTGGGCTGGCTCAATTGGACTCTGGGTACGGTGAATGCGCAAGCAGCATGGCTGATGGTATCACTACATAGCCGAGCCTAGGCTTCAGACATGCATTTTCAGTGAGTTGTGGGGTAAATTATCCAATTAATATAGGCTGATCAGACAATCTTGAATCCTCGAACCAGTTCGTCTGTTGGACCGTGTAGCTATTTGCCACATTCTTGTAATAGCTGTATTCGAAGCTAAATAAACTCCTATTCTTGACTGCCACTCATACGTTAGCCCACTGTCAGACTCTAGTATTCCAACGCCGCCTTAGGCCTTGATGTCGACGAATACAAGGGGTGCCAGTGGTGCAAAGCAAGGGAAAGGGAACGTACCAGGTAACCAAACATCCAATCTTTTTCTTGCCCCTGATGCCTCTTTTAGCACCCTTTCGACCCGAACTCGGGCAATACAATACTCTCAAGCCAGATCGTTGATCTGGTGTCCGACGTCTTATTCTTAGAGGACCGAGGCTCCACAGGCACGTCGACATCACAAGTAATTCAAGTTTCATTGTGACGTCCACGTTGGCGGTGGCATCCTATTGCTGGGCTCTCGAGCAGCACGCCCAGAGATTCTTCACCCCTTTAGACCTCATGGTCGAAAAGTATACCCCAACGTATGTGAAGATCAAGGGGATTTTTCGCTCTATATCCAACACACAGCCTGAGTTGTTTGTTTCATTCATACAAATGGTAGTATACATCGTGGACGATCTTTGCTCGGTAATAGTGAATTGTAGATACATCTATGCGAAATCTAATCATATCAAGGGTGATAACGATAATCGCGCGATTAATTGCAATTGTAATTTCTGTGACATAGCTAACGTACGTACCTTATCATGGCGGATACGGCCGTCGGGGGATCTAGGGTTACATTTCTGTCAGAGACGACTAGCCCACGGAATGTGTTCTCGGGTCGATGCCTAATCTATTCATATACCCAGTTCTTCCAAGTTCCAAGTCTCAGAAGAAAGAGGAAACATTCAGGTGTTGCGAGCATCCAACATGGTGATCTTGTTATTTAACTCAGGGGGGCAATTCGAACCCAACACATTGGAGAAAGCTGGTGACGCGAACGCAAGATCCCAAGCCGTGTGAGAGGGTGTTCGTTCGGGAATCAAAAGCAGAAACATTCAGCGGACTCGATCAAGAATCAGTTCGTATTTGGGCAACGATGAGAGCATCCATCAGACACCCAGCTATACAAAAAGAGAAAAAAAACAACAACCCTAGCATCCTCATCAAGAAGCGAGAGTCTGGAAACCCTGCAATTTATGTTGCGCACTGTCCACCATCCTCTTTACCCAATTCGTCGGCGTGCTCAAAACATCATTCGGTGTCGTCGTCGTCGTCGCTGTAGACGGGTCTGGCGCCACGTTCGCCGTGGTCGTGCTCGCGTCCGTAGGCTGAGACCCATTGTTGTGCTTCAAGTGTTCACCAACCTGCTTCATCGCTTCATGCTCAGCAACGTGCATGACCTCCTTCGTGGCCGCTTGACGTGCATTGTCCATGAACTGTGCATGGGCATGACAGAAACGTTTTCAAAGATGGCGAGTGAACGACTGTCGGATACGCGCGAAAAGCCCCGAGCCGATGAGTCTTACCGAGTTCATGAACCCCTTGCGTTTCGGTTGTTGGTCGTCCTTGTGCTCGTCCGTGTTGTTGGATGACCGGCTAAAGACGTTGGACCAGAATCCCTTGCGCTTCTGATCGGAGAACATGAGTCGCGTCATCTATCAGGAAAGAATAAAAGTGCCCACTTTGGCATTCTGCCAAGATAGAGTGAGTCAACGTTGAACGACACGAGAAAAGGGGGCAACCTACTGCAGCATCGGACTTGCCATTCGTGTTTCCGTTTTGGACCTCGGCCATCGTAGGGGTGTTTCAAATGCAGGACAAGGGGGGGGATAAGGTTGAAGATCAAGGACGAGCGGACGCCGCAAAATAAACCGTGGAGGGCGTGGGTTGCCGGTGCAGGGACAGAAGGTTCCAGACGCAGTTTACGGCTGCTGTGACCATAAGAATATTAGGTTGATCTTAGCGCTGAACGTTGAGGACAAAAACGCGTTTTCCTTTCCCTGCAAGTTGAATTTCAGAAGTCAGCGACGCGGAAACGAGACGGCATTCAATCACACCTTTGCAGCACTTGGACTCACCTGGATCGTCGTCGGTTGTGATGCAACGCATCAGGCACTGTGCCACTTTACCTCACTGGTCGTGAAGCAACTTTCCTGCCGCATCAAATGCTTGGCCAGACCGCCAGGCCTGGTAGTAATATTTTAGCATTCCTGTTTCAATTTGCGGTGTTGCGACACAACTATGCCCATCATCCTACTGAGCGCAAGTGTCAGACACTTGCTGGGATCGTCTTTTGAGTAGCTTACCGTCGTGAGAAGACAGCCATAGCATCTGCCGTTACATTTGCCCAAGCAAGCACTGTCAAACCTTGGATGATCCGAGGGATACTGCCGCAAGTAGCCATACTGCTTTGACTCAGAGATACATCGAGAGAGTGAAACAATCGTGCATCATCATGCTTCCTGACGACAACGAAAAGAAGCAAGGCTTTCATCCGTGCGATCATCTCCTCATGACCCTGCACGGGGGCCCGAGGATTTTGGCCCCAGGCAAGGGAAAAGCTTGGAAGTTCTTGGAAGTGACATAACAAGCTCTGACACGGCAATTGAAACGACTTGAAAAAAATACCAAGGCAGCCGTCTGGACCAGTCGTGAAGTCGTGGTCTTTAAACCACAGGACTGTGTCCGTGCGCGACTCGATGTTGGAATGGTCCAAGTGTGGATTCGTACACGAGAAAGAAACGGAGTCGGGTGGTATGATCGAGACGTGGGAAGATGCATGGGTGGGATGGGAGAGACCATGGACGGTGATCATCACACGTGAAACCAAGGCTAATCATTGACATCAAAGCCCCACGGCGATCGGCGAGACTCAGCTAGTGTTTGATACTGCGTTCGCTATTCCCAAGCACCGAGAAACGGTTAACACTGGGTTGGACGATGTAAAAGGGCATACTGGGGCTGAACCGACAGTCATGCAACGGTGTACCGGCGGCATGCGAGGCCGTCCAGCGCAGGACATGTCATGTCGTGTGGGAGCTCGCGAGAACGAAGGGACAACTTCTGAGCCTAATATATGGTGAAGGTCAATCCGAGGAATTGTCGTCATGTTGAGAAGAATTTACATCTCCGACTAAATTTGCTGAGTACGTAGTTTATCTCGGATCTGTCAATGTGAGCTGTACATCACGCCGCTGGGACATCCCAACAATCGTGTAGGTGAGTAGTTGGCATCGCTCGAAGTATGGCGGTGAGTAACTACCATCTGTTGGAACTTGGCATTGAACGTCCGAGGTGAGGCTTGTCTCAGATTCACACTCCGAATAATAGTAAATTTTTGCATGCCGTAGCGGTCCCAAAAATTTCGGCAACTGAAACTGCCCCATTTGGTAGGTGCTGTGGTTCATTGCCAAACTACTCATTGGCCTTGTTGAAAAAGGGAGGAACAGCGAAGACATGTTCCATGAAATTGTAGGAAACAGGTCGTAGGGTTGAGGAGACGGCGGTACTTTTGTGACGAGATCATCGAGTCCGTTGTTCAAACTCCGAACGGCTGTGATGGAGATGCGAGGACCCCAGAAGGTGGTGTACGGAGCAGAAATTTCGCATTGTTCGAATAAAATCAGCAATTGTAAGGGACACAGCGATGATGGTCGTTGCGAGGAGAATTCAGGGTCAAGACGGACGCAGAAAATTGGAGATGCGAGAAAGGCGGGACGCTGATGCAACTGGGGTCTGTGACAGTATAAGCGAAGTCTCTGACCGTATCGAGGACAACCGCGCACGGCCGTGGCCTTTCACCCAACTCTGCACGCTCGTTAAGTTTAGAGTTGACTCTCCATTCTTTACTCCCTCGTCATGTTCTCCTCATCTCCCTGGCTCGCCCTGGGGCTGGCAGCTGCCGTCGCTGCTCAGAATGGCGGCTCGATCGTGCAAGCGGGCAACACGTCAGTCAGTGCAATGATGGTCCGTCGCTCCCTTCGATCTTTGTTTCTCCTTGCCAATTTGCCTGCTAGATGTTCCTCGGAAACACGGAAAAGGTCTACATCCTGGATAAGGCCGAAGGTAACGCTGCACAGATCAACGGTCACCCTGCATGGGGTGCTGTATGGTGGGCCATCTATTATTTTCGTCCGCTCCCCGTTACTGATAGTCCCACAGGGACTTTAACACCCATCAAACCCAGCTTATGGATGTTTACACAAACACTTTCTGTGCTTCCGGAATGCATCTCCCCAATGGCTCGTATGTTACCTTTGGCGGGAATGGCGCAGTTGGCGTTGGTGGAAACACTGGTTCCGTGAAAAATAGCGCAGGCACTGGCGCGTACGATGCTACCTACCAGGATTACGATGGCACGAAAGCCATCCGTATCCTCAACCCATGTACCGACGCCGACAATTTCGCCTCTTCGCAGTGTCAGTGGTTCGACAACCCCACAATTCTTTCCATGCAAAAGCAACGATGGTATTCCGCAGCAGAAGCGCTTGGCGATGGAACCATTGCCATTATAGGTGGTTTCGTCAATGGTGGCTACATCAACCGGAACACCCCGAACACAGATCCAGAATATGAGGGAGGCGCTGCCGAACCTACTTACGAGTTTTACCCTTCAAGGGGTAACGCTACCGTCATGCAATTCATGATAGACACCTCCGGTCTCAACTCTTACGCCCACACATTCCTCATGCCTTCTGGAAAAATGTTTATCCAAGCGAACATTTCTACCAGTATGTACCGATCCCATTGACCCCACTCGTCTGATTGATCTGCCCATTCCAGTTATCTGGGATCCTGACGCCAACATTGAAACGCCTCTCCCTAGCATGCCCGGGAATGTCGCACGCGTATACCCTGCGTCCGGTGCTGTGGCCATGTTGCCGTTGACCCCTGCCAACAACTGGACCCCAACCATCCTTTTCTGTGGTGGTTCTGATATGCCCGACGAGTATTGGGGCAATTACTCATTCCCCAATTATAACACTTGGACCTATCCTGCCTCGTCAGACTGCCAGCGCATCACTCCCGAGCCTCAAGATGGCTCGGCTCCCGTCTATGTGCAAGATGACAGTATGCTCGAAGGTCGTACCATGGGTCAGTTCATCATCCTACCAGATGGCACTCTGTTGGTGGTAAATGGAGCTCTTAATGGAACTGCTGGATACGCTCAGGCGACTGGCCAGACATCCTCTTTCAACCTTATGCCTTACGGCGAATCCTTGGCTTCTGGTCCTGTCGGCACTCCCGTAATCTACAACCCTAACATGCCAAGCGGCGTCCGCTGGTCGAATGCTGGTCTTGGGTCATCCAACATCCCTCGTTTGTACCATTCTTCTGCACTGCTTCTCCCCGACGCATCTGTCCTCATTGCTGGTTCCAATCCCAACATTGACGTCAACCTCAGCACGGTTTTCCCAACTACTTACACCGCCGAGATCTTCTACCCACCTTACTTCTCCGCATCCATCCGTCCGAAACCCACTGGCATGCCTTCCAACCTCACTTACGGTGGTTCATACTTCAACATCACTGTTCCTTCCAGCTCATACAATGGTTCCACGAACGCTGCAGCTTCTAATACCACAGTCGTTCTTACCCGTGGCGGCTTCACTACCCATGCCATGAACATGGGACAGCGCTTCGTGCAACTGAATAATACCTACACCGTCAACAGCGATGGCTCATATGTCCTGCACGTCGCCCAGGTCCCTCCCAACTCGAACCTCCTCACTCCTGGTCCTTGTCTCATGTTCGTCGTTATCAACGGAATTCCTAGCAACGGTACCATGGTGCTTGTCGGCAATGGTCAGATCGGGACACAACCCACCAGTCCCGTCAGTGATCTCCCAGCGAGCGTTCAAAATGATGCAGCAACAGGCAGCGGCCAAAGCACCCAAACTAGTAGTGGCTCGTCTTCAAAGACTGGGACCATCGTCGGCGCTGTGGTCGGTGTTATCGCCGCCATTGGAGTTCTCGGTGCGCTGATTGGTGTTGTCGTTGCCCGGCGGCGGCGTGCCACGAGTCGCCAACACCCATCCGCTGCATATGCCATGGGTGCGACGCGTGCTGGCTTTAGCACGAGTGGTACTGCCGCCATGAGCAGACACGCTGATGATGTACGGAATTCTAACTCGAGCGCGTTTGTGCCATTGCAACAGGATAATCCGAGCATGACATGGAACGCAAGTACTGTTAGCCTACATTCAGGTTACAGAGACGATCATGACGGGCAGCTTCATTACGATCCTTATAATCCAGACGCAATCGGAAGAAGTAGCACGGGACAGCGCCTGTAGAACAGGACGGGACGGGACAGTAGTACTTTTTTTTTTCTTTTGTTCATCTTCTTTTTTCTTAATAAAGGGGATCAGGGACTTGGACACTTTCTTTTTCCATTTTAAATTTGATCTTACTTTTCTGTCCATTGTTGGAGACGCACGCTCAATATCGAATATGCATGGACGTTTCTAGTTGTCAATGTCATACCTACAATGCATAATTGTGATCTCACCTCTTACTTATCTCGCCTCCATCTTCCGTTTATCAATGATATATGATAATATTATGGCGGTATGATTGTGTGCATACGCGAACCATTTTTTATGGGTTGAAATGCTTGTAATATAATCTACTGATGGTTGTTTATTTCCAAAGTCTTTGCCAAACAACCACCACGGAGACTCGACACGGCATGGACTCGCTTTTCACAAAAGCGGATGTGATACAGCCCTTGTCAAAGAAAAAGAAAACCAAACCTGAAAGAAAACAAGGAAAGAAGGCTGTTACCCGCAAGAATGTTCCAGCCAAGGCTGGCCCATCGTCCGACCGGACGTTGGCATCCGTCACGCAAAATACGTCCTTGCCGAAATCGCTCCGTCCGACGTCGCCTCCACCCGCGAACGCACCGAAACACGCCCACATCAAGGACCTCAAGCTGCGAACCCACCTCAACCGCCAAGCTGCCCATGCTACTCGCACCAAGACGCTTCTCCAAGATGCCGAGCTACTCCTGACTGGCGACGCAGGTCTGATACAGACGGAGAATGACATGGAAAAGACGTGGCGGGTGAGCCAGGATGAGATCGTGGGAGGTGCTGGTCAGGAGGCTGCCAAGGGCCGTCAGGAGTGGAGACTGGACGGGGGTCCATACCGGTCGCGGTATTCGAGGAACGGCAGGTTCGTGGGGTTCGAATTCGTATACGCTGCTCTCTGACGACGTTCGGGAAAAGACATCTGGCTATCGTAGGGAACACTGGGCACGTAGCCACGTTTGATTGGCAAACTGGCACGATTCATGCGGAACTGCAGCTGCAGGAGACTTGTCGGGATATAACGTACGCGATTCTGAAAAATGATGTGCGTGTGTGTGTCCTGTGCTCAATGGCCGCTAGGTTCCTACAAGACCAATCCTTTTTCGCGGTCGCCCAGAAGAAATACGTCTTCATCTACGATCGAAACGGCGTCGAGTTGCACAGACTGAAATCTCATATCGAGCCTACGCGACTCGAATTTCTCCCGTATCATTGGTTGCTTGCGAGCGTCGTGAGTACTCTGGTTTACCAACCTCGATCTCCTCCAAATGTTTTTTTTTTCGACAGGGAAACCCTGGGTACCTAAAATACCAAGACACTTCCACCGGCGCACTCGTGGCAGAACACCGGACGAAAGCAGGCGCTTGCCGTACCATGACTCAAAATCGACACAACGCCATCATCCATCTCGGTCACCAAAACGGCGTCGTGTCGTTATGGACTCCGAACCTTCCTCATCCCGCAGTCCAGCTCCTCGCTCATCTCGGTCCCGTCGCGGGTCTCAGCGTCGATCCTAGTACTGGAGGACGCTATATGGCGTCTTCCGGTGTAGATGGCACTGTCAAAATCTGGGATTGTCGAAATTGGAAGGGTGCTGTGCGAGAGTGGACGACGAGAGGGGGTGGTGCCGAGCTCGAGTGGAGTGCCAAGGGTGCGTTGGCGGTCGTTACCGGTGGAAGCGTGAACGTGCGCCGCTTTTTTTGTTTCCCATTATCGGGATTCGTGATAGCTTATTTTTTCGTCGCAGGTGTATACGAAACCGTCGATACAAACCTCGTTCTCTGCAAAAGTTGCTCCACCACTTTACCTCACACATCCGATACCCCATCGACCGCTCGCTTCGGTACGGTTCTGTCCGTTCCAGGATATCCTTACGGTCGGGCACAATGCTGGGCTTTCGAACCTTCTCGTACCGGGATCTGGAGAGCCAAACTTTGATAGCAACGAAGCCGATCCATTCGAAAACAAGAAGAGGAGACAGGAACGCGAGGTCAAGGGTCTCTTGGACAAGGTCAGCCTTTGGCTTTGGTCGATCACTACACTTGTAGACCAGGCTCGGTCTCGCACGCTGACTCGGAACCCCACCTCTCTTAGATTCAACCAGACATGATCGCTCTAGATCCGGACTTTGTGGGGTCGTTGGCACCTCCTACGAAGTTGACGACGGCAGTTCACGACAAGCATGACGTTCCGTTTGCGCGTCTTCCGCGTCTGGAGCGGTTGCGTATAGAAGGGAAGGCAGACGAAACGGAGCGCGATGCTGGTGTTGATGACGAAGGCAAGGTCGACGGGGATGACGATCGTGGAAAACACAAGTCGAAGGAGGAGCGGGAGAAGAGGAAGATGCGCGGCAAGGGAAAGAGTTTGAAGCGGTGCGTCATTTTTTTTGCGAAACTTTGAGCTCACGTTGAGGTGGGTGGATCAGGTATTTGAGGAAGCAACGCAAGAACGTCATAGACCCTACTGCGGTTCGTATGATGCTCCCTCTTTCTTTGTTCGTTCGTCATGTCAGACTCGGACTCAATCGTGTTGGATTCTAGGTCGCGATTCGTGCCAAGTTGGAGAAGCAAAGGGAAGAGAGACGGATTACAAAAGCGATCGAAAAGGGGGAGATGGAACCCAAGAAACCGTCTGCGCTGGATCGTTTCAAGCGTGCATGATCGTGCTTTTGATTTTGATATCAAAAAAAATGTTGTTGCGACCGTTTCTCCCGCGATCGTTCATGTCTTTGGGAATCCGTTTGAAGAAGAAAGAACGAGCGGGATGGTCCACCTGACGAGTGAGATGTTGGCGCTGGAAGCCATGGCATACTTGATTAATTGATTCGTGTCATGTGGGCGCTACCGCGAGCGCTCGCCGTCACACTCCGTATAGCCAAGTTTAGTGCATTGATAGAACCGTGTTTCATACCATCCTGGTCCATCCACACCAGTTGGCAATCAAATATTCATCGGCCTCCATGCATATGCCTGAATGATAGCCTCTCAAAAAAATCGCTCGGAGAACTACGGGGCTAGTTTTCGCCGGAGATAATCAAACCCCGGTGATCGCAGTAGTCAACTATATCAAATCGACGACCGTGGCATGAGTGCAGCACATTAATGTTATATGGGGTAATCACATTCGCGCCGATGGCGTTTCAATCCCGGGCCTTCCTCCTCCGAATCTGTTCTGTAAAGTTGACCGTTTGACGGCCATTGATGTGGTAGGAAACTGTTGGAGGAATACGCAGCAAGAAAAGAATGATCTTGTTTGTCTGAGCTAGTAGGAGGTTTGAACATGAAGCCTTTCATGAAGGAGGATAGCGTGAGGGATGAAGTGTGATTATGTTAAGCAAGGTCTATGATTTATCACTTCGTGCCCAGATTCAAAACAAGCACAAATAAGGATATAAATAGGTGAAATCTTGATCCGGAGTTAGCCGTGTCGCTCAGCTTGATCCGGCTAGAGCCGGATTTTACGTTTCATGTGGCACTTGCACTGTCGAGAGCTGGCAAACAAAGTCTTAAGATGGCTACGCCGTCCCCTAGTAAGCATATGGAGCGGAAACTCGGTCACGAAATGCCGGACTTTCGAACACTCAGACTTTCTGGCAGTGGCAGTCGCGGAGGATTGAACCGCAACTCTGCAGTCATCGAAGATGACATGGACAGGCGCTGCGACAGAAGCACAGATGAGTGACGGTGCAAAGCCACAGCCTATGCGACACGATACGTTTCGATGCGTTGCATTACTTCCTATACAATGAGGGACTTGGTTTGGGTCAGCATCTCCCTATTTCCTCGCCTCGGCAGCCAACGTGGCCAGTTCCTTGAAGTCCTTCACCACCAAGTCTACAGTCCCTCCTCCCGCCTTGCTCCGCATGTTTTCTCTAACCTCTTGAGTATCTTCTGCAGGGCGCGGCACATATATCGTCTTGAGCCCCGCACGTGCAGCTCCTTCGACGTCCCAACTGTGTGCGGCAACCATCGCAACACGTTCCGGGGGGACGCCGAGGTGGTACGATGCGGAAACGTACGCTTGTTTCGTCCTATACGTCATTGACAGAGCGCCTTCAGGTTACGAGATAAAACCAGTAGGAAATCGTAAAACGTACGGCTTGTACATCCCAAAGAACTCGGTCGACAAGATGCCGTCCCACGGAAGCTGCTTGTTCTTTGCCTAGATGTTATAGCAGGGTCACCGGTCGTCATCCCTTTAGTCTGTCTGTCCAGCCCCCTCCGAATCGAACGGACTTGCTCACCATGTCCATCAGTAGTCTATAGTTCCCGTTCGAAAGGGCGACGACGATTCCAGATTTGGAAAGTTGGGCGAGCCCCGGGATGGTGTCCTCGTACACTGTTGGTGGGTGTGCTCAGAGATGGGGGTGATAGAATGATACGTGGGGTACGTTGGCGATGTGTAAGACTTACCATCTAGGTCATGCCACACCTGCACCAATCCGTTCCGGGCGGGTTCGTCCCAGACAGTGGCGAGGTAGGACCAGCGCGGGGACGCGAGCATCCCATCGAGTACCTAGCAACAGGATGATATCGTCGGGCGTGAGAACGATGGCACACAGTGGGGAAGGAACCCCTCTAATGCGGTGTTGTTCCCAGAGGTGGGCATGTTTGTTTGCAAAATACTTGCCTGTCGGTGGACGAGATCGGTGTTGAGACTGCCCTCACCACCTGCGTTTACGTTGCGACTGTAAAAGCGGTGGGACAAGAACGTTTTGTTTTTTTTCGTGTGAGTTGCGTCAAGGCTGTTCGCTCGCTCCCACCCTTCGGGTTTGAGAATGTCTACTCGACCCAAGGGGAGGGACCGCCCCCGTCGGAGGTGTCAGTGATCAAACGACTTACATGTTTGTGTAATACCCTTGTCGCCATTCCCGCGCAAAGTCGACGGCATCTTGGTCTGCCAAGTCGTTCACACGAAGGGCGATGCCAGTGGTAGTAGTAGTGAGTAGGTTGGATCATTTCGTAAGTGCTCGGTGTTGCATACATACACATCCACATCGTACGGGACGTCGGCCTCGTTCAGGCGGCGAGCCATACGATGTTGGAAGAGTCTATAAGACGCACCTTGATAAATTGCCCCGTTGCTCCGACGAGCAACTTCGCGTTTCACCGTCGTGAACCAGTCGACTGTCGTTCCGAACACGTCAAACATGTAAGCGTCGACGTCGCGCAGAAGCGAGACAGCGTTGGAAGACATGTTCTTTGGGGAAGTATAGCCGCTGCAACTGAATGTTTGGTGGGAGTCGAGCTCCGACAACGAGTACTGGGAGAAATGCGACCGTGTGACTGTCATCCACAACCAACCGGCTGTGGGCCTTCAAAGCTTCATGTCAAACGTCCAGAGCTTCAATGTTCACAGACGGGAAGTGTATTCCGCTTCATGTTTGATATATACTGGCACCTGATCTATGTACATACAGTGGATGGCGACAGAAATGGTCCCAGCTAGCTACAGACTCACTGGATATTTGCCCGATGGGCCACTCTGCTTTCCGAACACGATTCCCTTACGGTATGACTGGAGCGCAAGGTCATTTCCGGACGTTCCGCATGTCCTTATCCGCGCTTAATCTAAGCCTGTTCCATGCTTGTGGAAATTAAGTCCGGACAAGGACAAGGCTGTGCGCATTGTCGGACATGACTGACTCCGAGGTGCCATCGTGATAGCTCGAAGCGTTGCGGATTGGTCACGACTGCGCAGAGTGGTCAACTTGATTGGATATTCTTCAGGTTGGCCCTGACAGCGACGGAGGGTCTTGACCGGTCCTCAACGTTCAGCTTTACCGTTCGGTGTGAAATTTTAGGTCAGGGTGGAGCTACGTGGCACCAGCATATGATCATGGAGCTGTCAGTCAACGGGCTCAACTTCCTATGGAAGTAAGTGTTTTGTTCGCTATCATGACTCTGAATTCCAGAAATGGAAGCCAAATGACTGCGACTTTGCCCCTGGATGTGACATTCCAGAGTGAAGCTACATGGCATCATATGATGGAGCCGTCAGTCCATGGGCGCAACTCCATATTGTGAGTAAGTGTTTTGTTGGCTATCATGACTTGAATACCAGAAACGGAGAAACAAAGATATGAGAGCGGATGGGCCAAATGATCGTGCAACTAATCTCGTAATCCGCATCCACCTGGAGCTACGAGCGCCAAGGTGTCAGGGCACCACCTTATCGGCATCCCATGATTATGAAACCAGGGCACTCATGCCCGAGATAAGAGTCAAAACCAACCATTACTATTTAGGTCTCCTCGCTCCCACATCCCTCTTCCTTCGTCCATCATGACTTCCGACGAAAACACTAATAGTAACGAGAAGAAGTTCGCCTACGATGCAGACGTCAAGTCGATCGAGGGTCAAGCTGCATCCCCCGAGGCTCATACCGCCCTCCATCGTAAGCTGAAGAACCGTCATGTGGCTATGATCAGGTATACATCTCTCTACGCTTACCCGTCCCAACCCGAGCTGATCCGTGCTCCCAGTATTGGTGGTGTCATCGGTACCGGGCTCTTCCTTGGAACGGCAACCTCCCTCATGAATGGTGGTCCTCTTGGTCTCCTCTTGGGCTACCTTTTCGTTGGTTCGATATGTTTTGCTACCATGGTCACTACCTGTCTCCACCACTTCCGCGCACACTTCGTCTAATCTCTCATCACAGCTCTCTCTTGGTGAAATGACCGCTTTCCTACCCCTCCCTGGTGGTTTCATCAAACTCGCTGAGCGGTTTATTAATCCTGCCTATGCTTTTGCAACTGGTTGGAATTATTGGTATGGATGGACGGTAAGTTTAGCATCAGCGTCAAATTTAGCAACCCTCTCTCAATCTCGTTATGTAGCTGACCCTACCTGGTCCGTGTGATTAAATACGAAAAGCATTTGATGCTGAACGTCTTCTAGCCGAGTTGTCTGCGGCGGCAGCTGTCATCAGTTTTTGGGACACGACTACCAGCCCTGCCGCATGGATCACCATGTGCTTGATCGTTGCCATTGGGATTAACGCCCTCGGAGTGGGTGAGAAATTGTCAATTTCTCTGTAATTATTTCCTTATTCTCACAACCCGCTATAGGCGCATACGGAGAAGCCGAGTTCTGGTTCAGGCAAGTCCCAATATCAGACTTCCTTTCGTTTCTCCTCCTCACAGACCTGTCTCTAGTTCAATCAAAGTCATTACCATAACAGGAATGATTCTTCTTGGTATCATTGTCGATTTAGGTGGAGGTCCGCAGCACGATCGCATCGGGTTCCGATACTGGAAGAACCCAGGACCTTTCACGGACTATCATGGCTTCACTGGTGCCAAAGGCCACTTCCTCGGGACCTGTAGCGTCGTCACCCAGGCTACTTTCTCGTACCTCGGAACTGAAGCAGTAGCAGTTCGTCTTCTCGTCATAACCCCTATCTGCCCCGCTTGACCTATCTCCAGATAGCGGCTGCTGAAGCAAGGAATCCCCGTCGGAACATCCCAAAGGCGATCAAGAGAGTTTACTTCCGTGTTTTGGTATTCTACATCGGAGGCGTTTTCATTATCGGTTTACTCGTCCCTTCCAACAACCCGTTGCTCAACCTCAACTCCAGCAACGCCTCTGCCTCGCCGTTTGTCATCGCTTTCAGCTCGGCCGGTATCAAGGTCTTGCCTTCGGTACGTCAGAGAGACCAGAGATTCTAGATTCTCATTCACATGGGCACTTTTTCTGCAGATCATCAACGCTGCCATTCTAACCTCTGCCTGGTCTGCTAGTTCGAGTGACCTCTACCTCGCATCACGTAGCTTATGTATGCAGGACCCATCGTTTCCAGTGATCACAACTCACAACTAACACAATCCTCCCTCAGACGGTCTTGCTGTCTCCGGCAGTGCTCCAAAGATCTTTGCTCGCACAACGCGCTCAGGGATGCCCTACGTCGCAGTCGGAATCTGCTCTTGCTTTGCATTCCTCGCATACATGACGCTCGGAACCAGTTCCGGCATCGTCTTCACCTGGCTCTCCAACTTCTCCTCTACCGCCGGTCTAGTCACCTGGTTCGGTATCGGGTTGACATACCTCAGGTTCTACAAGGGCCTGAAAGCACAGGGCATCGACAGGAAAACGCTCCCGTTTGCTCCAAGGGTACAGCCATACGCCGGATGGTGGTGTGTCTGTGGATCCGCATTCGTGCTCTTCGTGCGTATCTCTCGTTTCTTGCTGCGCGCGTAGCGGAATGTTGTCGACTGACGCTCCCCCCCTCTAACAGTTCAGCGCTTGGGAAGTCTTCCTCACGGGTAACTGGTCCACCGCCACGTTCGTGACCGACTACTTCCCGATCATGTTCTTCCCCGTTCTCTACATTGGCGCCAAGCTCATCATGCGCGTGTCCACCGTGAAGCCAGAGGAGATGGACTTTGTCACCAACGTGGCCGAATTCGATGCGATGACGTACGTTTCCCTCCGAATCTTGTAGGAACGGAAACTGATCATACATCCAGACACGATGACCCCCCACCCAGGAACAAGTTGGAGGCATTCTGGATGTGGCTGGTACGTCAACCCGTATCGGGTTCGCCTCCTTTTTTTTGCGCACATCCTCACCCTCGCCATTGTTCAGATGTGATCCGTATACGACGTAGATACCCTCCTTCGTCGGTGATCATGTATACATTACACGCATCTTAGACAAATTAAAAAAATGCGTTCTTCCTACTCTAACGTTCTAGTCCTCCCCCACTGAAACTCCCTTCACTTTAACCAAAAGCATGACCCACAGTTAGAGAGATATAATACGCTCATAAGTTGGACGTGAATTCGAAGAAAAAAGAAAAGTAAGACCGTAGTTCAAGAGGGCAATTCGACGCCGAGCGCCGCCAGAGCAGCACTGATTGCCCTCGCCATGTCCTCTTCTGACAGCGCCGTCGACACTGACCCCCGCTTGTCGCCGTCCCCGTTCGCAGCAGCGCCCACATCTACATCCATATCCACGCCCGAACCCGAACCCGAACCCAAACTCAGACCCTGCAGCTCAGCACCCACAGCATCAAGCATCCCGGGACCCGACACTGGCAATTCCCTCGCAAACGGGCCAGAAAGACCAGATGGATCCGAAGAAAGATCGTAAACGATCGTCTCCGGCGGTGGTGGCGGCGCCCACGAACAACACTCCCCCACCTCGGGCTGTGGCCAGTAATCCGCCTCCAACTCAGACAGCGGCGTCAGACCCCCGTCCGACTCGATCACGGGCGTCGAGCACCGCGAAGACGACGACGACGGGGCCGTCGGACTCCTCGTTCCTGGCATTCGCCCATAATACGGCTCGTGCAGTGCCGCAGGGTTGCCGATGTAGCACCGCCCTCGGCGAAAAGAGCCAGAGGCGGTGGGCACGTTGTTCCCCTTGCCTTT
This sequence comes from Boletus huronensis, assembly GCA_038093155.1. NCBI lineage: Eukaryota > Fungi > Basidiomycota > Agaricomycetes > Boletales > Boletaceae > Boletus > Boletus huronensis. The sequence continues at coordinate 5,188 of JBBPRS010000082.1, read as the reverse complement.
GCCTTTACCTTTTTCTTTGCCCCGAATCGTCTCCACGTCCACGCTCGGTTCTAAATCGCGCACCGCACGGAGCTTCCACGACTCGAGCGGACGCCCGACAAACACGCGCGGTCCCATCGTCTTCTTCTCCTGTTTCTTCTCCCGCCGTCGAGGCTTCTCAACTTGTTTCTTCGATGGTTGTGGCTGTGGCTTCAAAAGTGGAGGTGAGGGAGACGGTCCGCGCGTCTGTAGACGATCCATCTGTTCGCGCGTCATGAATGCACTCCCCACATGGTCGCCTTCCATCCCGTACACGTGTGCCCAGAAATGTGGTGTTGGTAGCGTACCAGGTTCGGGGGTCGGCGTCGTCGCTTCACTCGCAGTCTGTCGCGCGACTGCGTCCGCTCGTGGTGACTTGACACGGTGGAGTGGTTTATCGACGTCCCGCACGAGCGTCACCTTGGTTTTGAGTATCGAAGCTGCAAGTCCTCCGAGCCTCATCGAAACGAATTCTTCACCCCTGTTCCTCGAACAAACCGAACAATTGCACGTGTTCGTGCACGCTGGACACAAGAAACTCGCGCTGTGTTGATCAAAGGTGACGTCGGGATATCTAACATCATGTCCAGCGAAATGGATTAGGGTGTACGAAGGCGAAAAGAGGTAGGGTTCAATCAGGAAAAACAGCCAGGTGGACAAATATTGAATGGAATGAACCAACCGGTAAAGGATGCATCGATTACAGAACCGCTTTCCGCACACGCGGCCGCCAACCATGTTGGAGCACACCATCTTGGGTCGAACGGAACTACATCGGCATTGATGACAGGACGACGCTGTCAGGACGGTCCCGGCATCTGAGCTTTGGTACTCGATGACCAATTTCTTGTCTCTGGCATTTGGCCGTTTGAGCTTGATATCGATCTTGGAATTGGACTTGGAGGTTTCGGGGGTAAAATCGGAATGAGACTCGGATGCGGTGTGATATTCACGTAGCTTGCGTGAAGGTACTGAAACTCTCTTCGCTAGTGGGGAATCGTCCGTGTCATCCGTAGACAACTCAATGGGGTGCTCCACAGGGTTTGATGATGCCTGCTTAGACACTGACCGAGTCGAAGGAGTTGCGGAAGAACCCTCTGGATCACGGTATTTGATCTGCACCGGGCGTTTGCCTGATACCAAAGGCAGGGTCGAAGCATCGATCGGTCGACGAATATAGATGACTGGCTCTGGTAGTTTTGACCGCCGTTTTGGAGATGTATCTTTAGGGGGCCGTGATAGTGCTTGAGGTCGCTCCGGACCAAGAAGAGAGGGATCGATGGTACCAAGAGCGGTGGGTAGAACGTGGTTGCTGGGAGGTGAATCATTGTCTGGCAGGAGACCCTCTCCCCGTTCAAACAACCAGGCACCCGTAGGGGGAGTTTCTCCAGCAAAAATGTCACTTGACGAAGCTGTGAAGTAGTTCGCGGGTTCGAAGGGGGAATCGGATGTAAGTCCAGGAGCTATTGATGGTTCCATATCCGCTGTGGTAGGGCTTGGAGGGAGTCCCAAGAAGCACTCATGGCCACCTGTGTCTGCCAGCCGGGGGTCGAGCTCCAAGGATGGGAACTCTAATCCAATAGGGTTTAGATGAACATGCCCCGCAGGCTGAAGTAGATGAGGGCGGAAGGTATGCGTCGGAGCGGGCTGTTGACGAGGAGGGATAAGTTTGTTCGGAGAGTCGCTCAATCCATTGAAGTACTGATTCATGTCGTGCTCCATGCCGATGGCCGTTGACGAAAAAGTTTGGGATAGTGTCGAACTAGAAGGTGCTGGGTCAACCGTGACACTTGGTCCAGGCAGTGCATCATCCGGTGGTGGCAAGTAGTTGGCATCGGTTTCAACGAGGGAGTGATCCCCCGTCACGTCGGCCTGCTCATCCGAAATATGCTCCGAACTCTTCTCCTTGGACGAACTGTCTGGTAGATCCAATTCCCAGGACCGTAGCTGCTCACTCGAGACACAACCGACGGTCCCGGCAACGCGAGGCGACGAGATATTCACTGACCGAACCCAAATGCACGCTTTACCAAGTAGCCTGAACTTGAACGTCCAGTCGAGCTCAGCTTCCCGAAGCCTTGATGCGTACCCTCGCCACGCGTGAGCAAATTGGAAACGCGTATTGGTCGCGAGGTCCAAAGTGGTGAGTGGGGGATAAGTGTCATTGTTGTAGAGAGGAATCATTGTGGGCTCATAGATCGCATCTAGAGACGCGGTGGGAACCAAGTCTGCCCCCTTAGGAGGTGCGCGTCGCTTATACTTCTTGCGGGGAGAGACTACGTCATGCTCGCGTTCTTTACCCTTCCACTTCCGAAGTGGAAGAGTACGCTCCTTTGTAACCGAGGATTCGGCGAGAGAGGAATCTTTGAGCGTGCTGGTGACAGTGGGGCCTGGCAGTGGCACAACAGAGTGACCGGACATTGGCTGGTAGTCGGCCTTGGTTAATCCTTTTTGGAACGCAGGAACCGCTAGATAGTCAACGAATAGTCGGATACGTCTCCTAGGGGGTGGAGAGGGCGTGAAAAGGGATTGATCCGGAGCTATTGGGGTACTATGCCCAGAAGATGAAGGCCGACGGCTTGGACCGGGATCAGCATGCTGGTTGTCGAGATGGATGTTATTGGGAACCTGTATATAAATGACGATGATCATCAACACGTCATTCCGGATTTCGATCGGGCCGGAACGAAAGACTGACCAACATGTTGCTGACGGCGAGTTCGTCTTCGGTATCTGCAATGGTGAGATCTATTACTTCTGACTTGGTTGTTGACACGGGTTGCAATAACGCGATGTGTTCACGTGATGATGGGGGTGGTAAATTACGGACGCGAGAGGCAAGTACCGATGAGTTAGGGGTGAAGTGGGATGATGACTTTGACAATGCGATGAAAGGGGGTGGTGGTAATACTGGATTTGGAACGCTATGCTGCGTGGATTGTGAAGGATGGACGAGCAGAAAAGGGGGAAGACTGACCGAGATGGAAGGGTGATGGTGATGATGTATACCATGCGAGGGAGTCGATGTGGTATCGACACGGCTAGGAAGTCGCGTATTTTCAGGCGAGTTCGCCAACGAGTCACGCTGTCGTGCACGTGGATTGAAGTGAGCAGGAGACAAGAACGGACAGGCAGAGAATGTCCATACGTCGAGATTGGAATGGAAAGCAGACTGCTCGACGCGTTTCTGGTCTGAGAGCCTGCCGGGAGGTTGGAAGATCTCGAAGGGCTGGTTGTCGAGAGGTGGGTGATATGGATCGCGAGCGAGGCTGGACGAGCTCGGACGCCATTTTGAGCTTTGTCGCTGCTGGTCGAGACGGCCATCCCAGTTGGCGAGTTCTGAGACTGTTCGCGCCGCCATGAGGCCCGTCAAGTTTCCCGGAGAGCTCTCAGAAGTTGCAGAGTCGCAGCTTGAGTGATGTGGACGTGCGCGACGAACGCCAACGCGCTCATTTGCCCATTTCGGCAGTTGCCGACCCACGCTAGTCGCCCGATCGTTTACCAAGTCCACCCTCTCCAAAACTTTCCATGAACCTCATCATATCAGACATCTCTCTGACAGTAATTGATGTACCTGGAGACCTCTTCATCCTCGGTATTTCATGATTCCGCCGGCGAGCTCATCCGGGTGTCTGTTTCACCCAACCCACACTTTTTCCCAGCCCCACATTCTGTGACAGATTTCAATGTGTCGCAGCTGGCTTTACCATCATAAAAACGGGGACCCGCTGTGGCAGCTCGTGGGGTTGCCCGACTCGAACAGACACATCGATTGAAAGCGCTCATCGAAAAAGAATACTACTCGCCGAGTCTCATGTTCTCCGGGATCGTCCCTCAGACGTCGGCGCACTTGGTAAGGCAGCGCTTTGTTTCCGAATCATACCGGCACCCACCCCAATTCTCTCACCTTCGTCGTACGAAGCGATCGGCACTGCGAAATCGTGGATAGTTACGCAAACATTTCGGGTTCCACGCCGCTTTAGATATGGAATGTTCGTGAGTCTAGGTCTATCATCGCACGTACATCCTCGCCAATGATGCAACTCGATATCAACAGCAACGTTCGTCGTCATGGGCCTAGCTTACGGCCGCTGTTCTATTCGATGGTACATCGGATTAAAACTTGGCAGTTCCCTACAAAGCCGTCTTCACGCTCATGTTCTCAAATTTCTTCTTATTCCACACGACTAACTCTTATCTATAAGATCACACTCTTTCCACTCTGGAAGTACCAATGGATTTCTGGGGACCAAACGTTATCGACGATGACGTACAAGAACAGTTGAAACCCACAGAAAAGTATCTTGGTACAGCGGTCGAGTGCGTTGTTGTCTGCTTTCTCACCTGAGAGGACCTTCGCGAAATGAGAACAAGCTACGATTCCGAGAGGGGTGCGACGATTTTCCAAAAGCATCATCGACGTTATAGAGACAATAAGCGAACTTGTTGTTCGCTTATCGCTATCGTCCCGCTCGACTTGCATTTCAGCTTCAACGCTTGTTACGCCTTGTTCTCTTGGCTTTTATCATACATATCCGTCGTTCACGTTCTCAAAGCATTATTTGCACCTGCGCCGGACGGTGAAGGTTCAGTCAACCCCCGCCTGCCGCATCACATCAGACCCAACGTCCTGAGTCGGGGATGTTTTAGTTCCATTGAGATTACTTACTAGGTGACTCTTGACTGGACGCTAGCGAGGCTGGAAGTTCCCGATTGAGGTCTTTGTATTATGTACAAGCTTCCAACTGAACACTGTCGGCGCGTTAGCCTTTGAGCAAACGGTCCTCATGCCAATATTCTTGGCGCACTCATCAGAGTCAGGCTATCCTGGAACATGATCCAACATCTATTGGTGTGCCCCCTATTCCACATCACATTCCGATGGCTACATTACAGCGGTTTCCGAAAGTATGTGGAAAACAGATTTTCGAAAGTCGCGCGTCGGAGACAACCGGGAAAGGACCCCGGGTGCGCTTGAGTGGGTTGCATGCTGAGTAAGTGCTTAGTGCTGTTGCTCTTGCACCACGTCGCCCACCATTCTCACTGCCCTTGTTCTGTCCACAAATTGACTGCCAAAGAGATTCTGACAAGGTGAGCCCTCATTCCATAGCTTGTCTTCTCCCTCACTGATTTGTACATCCATCAGGTGTTTTTAAGGTGTTTTTAAGTG